>VWZG01008394.1:859-52225 GCA_013396735.1 Grallaria varia | reverse complement strand
AAAATAAAAAAAAAAAATCCTTCATCCCTCCCCAAAATCTGTATGTATTATTTTTAAAATGTTTTTGTTAACCTTGAGCATTTAAAATGATGAGATAAATCCCCCAAAAATCATGAGTTGCTTAAAAATAATTGTTGTTTTGTTCCTTTTCCTTGCAGTCTAGTTTTAGAGCTCTCAAGATTTATGTTTCCAATCTTTGCTTTGCAACCAGAAGAGCTAGACACTAACTTTATTTTTAACTGAAAGCTGAGATTCTCTTGTAATCCCATAACACCAGGAGATTTGGCAATGCTAAATACAATGTGAATTTAGAGTAGCCATTCCAAGGTGAATCATTTATAGTGATGTGTCCTCAGCATAAAAGCCAACTGAGGATTATTTTTTTTTAGTGTCTTTTATTTTGTCTTTCGAAATAATTTGAAAATTGGCAGGAATAATTGGAAGCTTGGTAAAAGCAGTAGAAAACAACTGCAGACTAGTAAAATCAGTATTTTTTTTGTTTCTGGTATGATAGGATATTCTCACAGAATCTAGGTATTAAGGGCATTCTGCATTAAGATATCTCTAGAGAAGAAGGCTTTGGTTGTTTTTGTAGAAGCACCCTTTTCTAGTCAGTCAAGCATTAAAATTGGCAGCAGTTCCTGGAGTAGAAAGAAAATCCTGGTTGTTGCCCTCATATAGTTGCTGAAAACAGTAAGAGGATATGTAAGAGCTTTGACTCCAAGGAAAAATATTTATAACTGTGACAGTGTGTTTCCTTACAATAATGTATGGGCAAAATGTAGGAAAGGAGGAACACAAGCTATAAATAATATTTCTTATGTAAACATAATGGCAGTAGCAAAGTCTTTTTATTTAAAAATTAATATTGATGTTCATTAATATAAATTACCACATTTCAGATGACTCTGATGTCCTTGAGGCCAGATGTCACCAACTGATTTACAGCTTCCTGGGGGGAGGAGGAGGAGATCCTGTTTTGTCAAAGTAGGCACCAAATTGCTTCAGATAGCTATTTTGGACTAGATTAATTACTAATGTATTGTCAACAGAGTCGATTCACAGCTCAGGAACATGGAAAACACTCTTTAAAACACATTAACCGAGATTTTGAAAGGCAGGGAAAAGAGCATGAAGCCCACCTTTGACTCATCGAACTTCTGTCTCATTAAGGAATAGTGTTTTGAAAATTCCTGCCCAGGAACGTGCACAGAAATTTCCATGTGCATCGTTAGCGACTCAGGAACGAGGCAGATTTTAGGCCCTCATTGAGCTTAATTCTACTTTTAATATTAGTCCAATGGCATCGAGCGAGGGCGTTCAGGAGGAAGCTCTGCCACCTTTGTCACCCCACGGAGATCAGGTATCAGAATTAAGTGCTTCCTAAATCCTTCAGACCTTGGGTATGGTGTTGGTGCAAAAATGGGACAGCGCCTGCTATGGGGACACCAGTGGGTGATGCTATGGGGACACCGGTGGGTGATGCTATGGGGATGCCAGTGGGTGATGCTATGGGGACACCGGTGGGTGATGCTATGGGGACACCGGTGGGTGATGCTGTGGGGACACCGGTGGGTGATGCTGTGGGGATGCCACTGGGTGATGCTGTGGGGACACCGGTGGGTGATGCTATGGGGATGCCAGTGGGTGATGCTATGGTGATACTAGTGAGTGATGCTATGGCGACACTAGTGGGTGATGCTGTGGGGACACCAGTGGGTGATGCTGTGGGAATGCCGGTGGGTGACGCTGTGGGGGCGCTGGTGGATGATGCTATGGAGATGCTGGTGGGTGATGCCTCAGCAGGCAGGTGAGGTGGGTCTGTTGTGCTCGCACACACTGGCAGGTTAAAGAGGAGGGATGAAAAGGGGCTGCCTGGTTGGAGTCAGTGCATCTCTGCCCATTAGATGGTCATTCAGGTTCAACCCCATGAAACACAGGCACCCAACAAACCATCTCTTGGAAACACCTTTTATTCCAGCCATGGAAATTTAGCACATTTGCAGGTGTGTGGCCAGGCATGCTCAGCATGAATAGCCAACTAATGTAAATCCTGTACTACAGAGTTTGTTTGATCGCAGATCTCACAGATACAGGAGAGAAATCTGTGCAGCTCTCTGGTAGCACAAGGTCCCGTGGCCTACACAGGTCATATTGGTATAGAGAATAACACGCAGAGAACTCCCTTCTTAAAACACATCTGTCATTCATATCAAATCAAATCCATATCCATGGAAAGGCTTTGAAAGACGTTACAAGACTTTGGAAATGGCCCATTCTGAACATGGGGTCTTTTCTCCAGTCCTTATGAATAATTATTTTCCTGCATTTGGTAAGATTAGCTGAGGAGAATTTATGTTAACGTCTGGAAGGGAGTGTAGAATTTCACATAATATTAAGATGAAAAGGTGGTTTCAAAATGTTTCTCTGATACAAAAGTCTTGGATCAAAGAGGCAAATGCACCAACCCCTTGGTCGCTTTTCTCATTTATGAAATAAGTAAACACAAACTCTAAATTCTCATTTTCAGCAAGTATGTTAGTAAATCCAAACTGACCTTGACCTTAGCTTTGCTAATTTCCAAACTCTAATATTTATTCCTGGAGTAGATTGTTTCCCTTCATACCACATACATAAATACTGCAAACCTTTCCAAGGACTTGAAATTAGAGTGTAAGTAAATAGCTGTTTTTAATCTACATAATATTTTGAGAGCAGACGTTCTGTGCTATGACTATTAAGATATACCCAGCAGCCATTTCTATAATACTAAAACCTCTTATATTTATTATTAAAAGTAACACTATCAGCCAGGGCTTGTTTTATGCCTCAGAAACTTAAATAATAAAATACAGCATGGATAAAATCTGCAATAATAGTATCTTAAGCAAAATTAATTTAAGTAACAGATAACATCTGGGGGGAAATGTAATGGTATATTGGTAAGTTACGCAAAGCTAATTTTATAATAACTACCACATCTGTGGAACTCATCTATTAGAACGCTTTACCAATCTTCTTTCCTGCCATTATCCTGTTTTAGAAATTTTCCTGTGTACTATTTTATTGTCTCTTCTCTGCCTACGTTTGTCAAAAGGCAATTTGCTGGCTGGGAGGATGAGAAAAGTGTGCAGGTTTACGTACAGAACGACACGACACTTCTTATACTTCCCTCTCTTTGTGCCCACTTGGACTGGAAAGAATGGCAGGGTGGATTTGGGGCTGTGCATTGAGATCCTGATGCAGCTGGGCTGGGAGGGCGAAGGTGATGCTGGATGACACCTCCCAATGAGCAGCCTCCAGCCTGCTCCAACTCGCCCGGCTCCCGGTGGCCTTTTGGCACCTCACCCCACCCAGGAATTCGCAGGAATATTGCGCTTAATTCTCCCTGCAGCCCTTCCAGAGCAGCTGACACTGATGGGCCAGCTACGCTTGCGCGGCCGCTTCGCAATTGCTTCGGGTTCGGGTTGCCGTGGACCCGCCTGACCACGGTGTGCAGGAAAACATCACCAATTAATTTTAAGGCATTATCGTCCTGCCAAACTGTTTCTCACATTTCGATAGTTATATTGATTCAAGAGGACACTTTGAGTAATACATCTTTGTCACAGTGAATAATGCTCACATAATGACAAATCTTCAGGAATTAAAAAAAAAAAGGAGGATGAAGTTTTTAATGTAGGTCAGTGGAAGTAATTCACCATAAATTTACTCAGACTTCAGAAACCAGCATCATTTTTTTTTAAAGCCACTGTAACTGTATAAAACTTACTGTGTCTCCTTCTCTGTGTTTAAATAGGTTTTACTGCAGAGCCATTGGTGCTATTAAACATGAGGTTTTGTTCAAAGGAAACACAAAGACTTAATTGTACTTTTTAAAGGAAAGTATTGCATCAGAAGGATTCATTTAAATACGTTTGTTGGCTTCGGGCTCTCACCACAATTCATTCGTTCTAATTTTCCCCTGGACTTGTTAAGGACACAATGTATAGGAAGGAGCAATGCAGAATGGCATTTTTAGGTCACTATATTTTGGCTGTAAACTGTAGTGCTGCTCATAAACTTGTTATTACTAAACAGAATGCTTCATATTCTACATTGAAGTTTCACAGTCTTCTAAAAAAACTTTTGGCTGAATGTTGAGACCATTATGGCTCATTAAAGAGACTAGTTCTGCTGTAATTTAGTTATTTCTTAATGATGCAAGGGTTATTATTAGACATGGAACAGATGAGTAAAGAATGGCTCTCTGTAAAAAGACGCAGTGAAGTAAAAATATTATTCTAAAAAAAACCAGAACCTCTGAAAATTTTATCCATGGTACAAAAATGTATTTGATCAGCTTGGAACTCATTCTAAAAAACGGGTCTTTTTTTTTAAAAAACTTGGACTGGGGGAATAAGCAGACTAATGATTTAATCTAAATAAAGAAAATATTTCGAGTGAATAGGTAACTAACTAACCGAAAAATAGTGTATTAAGGAAGCAGAAAGTAATTGTGAATTCTCATACAGTTCAGCTAATATTTTAGTAAGAAAACACAAGGTAAGAAATCAGAGAAAATGGATATAGTTGCTAAATCAACAGACCTCTAGTTTAATAAAATAGAATTTGAAAACAAAGCGTCTTTTTATTTTCGCAAAAATACATTTTGGCTCAGCTTAGTCATTTTGATGCAGAACCCCAACCTTTCTGGCTTTTTCTTTTGTGAGTCTGTAGGCACTAACACAGTGCTGAAAATTTGAATTACAAGCAATAGAGGAAAATGTTTCTATAAATCTGTTTTTCTCCTCACTTATAATCTGCAAATCTTTCTGTCAGCCTTTTGGATTCTTATAAACATGGGCTAATACTGTCTGCCTTCTTTAGCAAGCTCACACATGACAGGGAATCTGGAAGATAGGGGCAGAGTCCAAACAGAAGTTCTGAAAAGCTTTTAGGACTACAAAAGAGATTTTTAATGTAGTAATGTGGCTAGGTCTCACTTTTTATTTTCAATTTTTGCTATCACTTCTGTAGATGTATAGAATCTTTAATATTTTCAGCATGTTTAACTGTAGCCAGTAACTAAATAAACCAAATACCAACCTAGCCACGATTTCAAAAGCCTGAGAAAATTAATTTATGGGAGCTGCAATTACCCTGATGTGAATTAATGTCCTTTACTTACACCATCCAAGCAAAATGCTGTTTGCAGTCGCTGACTCAGAACTGGAACATCTGCCTCGTATTCTCGACGGGCACTTCCCCTCGCAGAGGCCCCAGGCACACAGTTTCAGTGTGATGCCCCGTGCCTGCCTCCTTCAGAAAGGCCTTTTCTCGCCCTGTTTGGCACATACGTTCTCTGCCATCCGTTCTTTTTGAAATGGGACGCAGAACTTTGGCCCTTTAGAGGACGCAGGGCTGCCCTTGTGCGTCGCTGCTGGGGAGCTCAGCGTGGACCGGGTCCTTCTTCCAGCCACTGGGAGCGGGGAAAGCCGTTCCCTTGGAGCATCCCTGGAGCTGCCGCTCACAGGCCAGCGCAGTTCCAGGGGGTTCCCATGGCCAACAGCAAAGGAGGGAGCTGAGGAGGCAGCAAACCTCGGACCATTAGGGACTCTTACATTATACCCACCCAGTAACATATTTTTCTTAAGGCCTTGTTTGATGCGGTGGCGCCACGACTTGACTCCAACTGACCCCTTTGGTCCCGCCCTGCAAGTCCAAACTGCACCGAGATCCCTGTTCGGAGGTGACAAATTTGCTTTGGGAAAAGCAAATTTTTGCTTTTTAGCCCGTTACCTAAGCACCGTGTTTTCTAAACGTGATTATCCACATGACTAAGAAGCTGTAGTGTTATGAAATTATGAAAATCATCTGTTCTTTCCAAGTATTATAAAGAGGGCCCCTTGAGATGCAGCTAGAAATTAAAGCTGATCTATAATCATTTTCCGAATGCTTTCCTGAGCACCTGGATAGTAACAGAAAAGGTATTGTTTTATGTTGCTTGCAAGCCATTTCATTTCCACTTAAAAAAATCTGCAAGAAACCTCCAAGCAATAATTAAACCTGAATTATTCTTTTGCTTTTTTCATTCTTTTTTTTTCCTACTACCAGGAGGGTGTGAGTGAACTTGATCAACCTGCAGTTCCCTCCTCAGCTGCATCCGCAGAATCTCAGGTATGGAATTTTGTTCCTTTCAATTTATTTTGGGGTTTTTGTCAGCTCTTTGCCTATGAATTCCCATTGGAGGCCAGTCACTGATGACATTTATTCTCCAGAATATACCATGAATTCTCTTCTAAGATTGATTGAAATTACTTTTATTGCATTAATCAGTCAGCAGAGGCCATTGATTTGACTTATCACCTCTTGGCTCTCGCCCCATTGTAACTTCAGTGCCTCAGGGCCTCTCTGCCACCGTGGGCAGTGCAAGACAGGCACTGATGGTCCCTGTCCTGAAAGCAGCTCTGGGTGTTGGTCCATGTCTTTGGCTGGTGCTGTTTGGTCCTGTGGAGGGCAGGAGAATGTTCTGACTCACCTGTTTCTTGTGGCTGGTGCTGCCAGGGGTCTGACCAGGAGGACTACCTGGAAGAGCCCTGTCCAGAGGCAGATGCTGTGGCTGGTGTCACTGCTGAAGATCAGAAACCTGCAGAGCGTGAGATCCCAAATGAAATCATTGGCAACCTTGAGGTACTATTACTAGAAAGCTATTCACTAATTCTGTCTGTGGTTAATTAGCTAGCTCAGCCTTAATGAATATAAACTGTATTCGTGCTAAAGCTGGCAAAAAGCACATCCATATGCTGCAAAAATGTGAATTAGCCTCTATAAATAACTCCTAGTTTAGTCAGCTTACATGCGATAAGATAAAAAATATTCAGTAATATGACAACATATATCTTCAGCATTACTATGTGTCAAGAAACACAGGCCAAATCCTGCTCTCGGTGATGTCGGCGATAAAACTCCTTCTCAGGGGATTTCATGTTCCATTTCAACACGTCTTTAGAAACAGGAGGGAATCTCTGGCCTGTGTTGTCTTATTCCTGTCCCTACGTATAGAAAAAATTTAAATTCCTGGTTTTCACTGTCCTTGATGCCTTTAGTATCAGTTCTAAGTGTTTTTTTCTTTACAAAAACTACACAGATGAGAAAAATGCTTCATGGCTTTTGGTTTTTTTGCCACTGTAGGTGTACATGCATCGAGTAATTTCCCTTCAGTTTTTAAGTCTTTCACCAGTGTATCTTTTTCCCCTGTTTTCTCAGTTTCTTGACCTCTGAAGTCATCTTATAATTAGCTTTTTCCCTGATTCATGATCAGGTTCATACTATTTTTTTTTTGTTATGTGTGAGCTGTGGTTTCACAATCCGCACTCCCTCTTGCCATATGCATTGACAAGGCAGCTGTTGCTGTAATTGAGTTTAGAAAATAACTTTTCGTGTGATGTCACAGTGCTGGCACTGAGTGATGTCAGCAGCGGGCACAGTGAGGGAGAGTAGGAGAGGGTCAGCCTGGAGGGTCGGGAGGAGCAGCAAAGCAACTGAGGACACACACAGTGTACAGGGGGAAGGACCTGTTTGTTGATGCTTGAGGTTGGATCGACTGTGGAGAAAGGCCATCTGCAAAGGTACAAAACTGAGAGAGCAATTCCAGCCTTTCGGTTCCAATCGGAGCTACTGAGAACTTTGAAAATGTTTTGGCTGTGGTTATCCATTGATGGATTGCAGAATAGCAGTTGGGGGGATTTCTAGGACGGACAAGCCACAAAGTTCCTAAAATGTCAAGTGTTTCTGGGACAAATCCATTTGCTCTCTCAAAATTACCTGAATTCCATTAAAAATGCAGCTCCGAGTTTTGGAACAGTTTATGTGGAGTCTGTAAAGGACCTCTGAGCCTGTTCCAGTTGTTTGAGGAAAACTTTGTGACTCTTAAAAATTCTGTCATTGCACTCCTTCCATTTTGCTTGTATTTTTGAAGTAATTAATGCTGATATCGAGAAATATACGTAAATTACCCATAAACCCCCAGTATTTGTGGCCTTTTTTCCAGTGATCCCACATTGCCAAGTGCCATAGGATCAGAGATTGCTACCCATTATCACTGCCAAAGGTTGCACTAAAATATGTCCCAGCCCTCGTACCTTCCCCACAAACGTTACTTTGCAAATTAAACACTCAATGTCTCAGCAGTCTGGGTTTCCAGAATGAGATACACATTCCTAATTGTGCTTGTAATTAAGACAGACAAGCAGCATCACAGAAATACGGGGGTTTACTGTTCATTTTCAGTAATGCTTTCTAATTCCAGCAACGTTTCAATAAAACACTTTACACTAGAGGACGAACATCTGCAGCCAAGGAAAACAGTGGCAACAACCAAATCCCAGAGCAATTTTTCTGATTTGGTGTCTGTTGGTGAAGGCTGTCTGAGAGTACAGGCAAATTATCCCGTCTCCCAAGACAAGGTTAGGTGAGGAATGGCTGTCCCAGATCCCTTCCTGCTCATGGCAGCCGTGCCACCCGTGGGAATTGTGCCCGGCAATACGATAATGTGCTGGTTTAAAAGTAAACCGGCAGGAGAAATTAATCCAACTCAAAAGAGTTTAGAAGTCAGAACTACAATTTAATAAAAAGATTACAATAGATACACTGATACAAAGGAAAATTAGTTTCAGCCCTCAAAACCCAGTTGTACAACCCAGCCCCCCTGGGGCACAAACAGTATGGTGCTCACCAGCCCCTGTGCTGAGCACCACGTGGTCCCCTGAGTCCAAAGCAAAAAGAAAAGGAAAACCTGTTTTCCTTCCAGAAGGTTGGTGGTCGCAGTCTGGTTGAGAGTGGTAGTTGCAGTCCTGTTGAGGTTCTGGCCCTCCTCTCGATCTGATGAGTGAGTGAGTGCCCCAAGTCCCAAAACCCCAAGCTTATATATGCTTGGGTTCAGATGGGAACACCCAGTACCTCCCCCAGGGTGAGGGGTTTCACAATGGGCAATTTACTCAGTGAGGATATTTTGGTCTACTTGATGGTCCATGAGCAGACATGACCGCTCAGGTTGGGTGTGAAGGTGTTAATGATTCCCAGAGGGGAGTTATCACACCTGAATCATTGGTGTGAAGACAGGGAACCCTCTTATCTCTGTTTTCCCATGCACCCAGTTCATAGCCTGAGGTGTCAGGTGTGTCCTGGGCAGCTGTTGCAAACAATGCATCATTAAACAGTTCATGGTAAATGGCAGAGAGGGTATGGAATACGCAGTTCCAGTTACATTCACACAGTGATAAGCTGGTCTCAGCCACTATAACTAGGACAGGTAACGTTGTTATCACGTCAGTCCAGGCGGGACCAGCGTTCCGTCTGCGGAGCGGGAAGGTGTGGAGGGAATGGCTGTGCTGCTGCCCCGCAGCATGTCAACCCCACCAACCCCACCAAGACAACGCGTGGCCCAAGAGAGCTCCCTCCTACCCACTGCCACCTTCTGATTTTCTTTACAGGCAGACGTGAACGAGAAGCTGCAAATACAGGAAGAAGCTCAGACTCGGAGAACAGGAGAATTAAACAGTCCCAAGTAGGCAGATATGAGAGGTGATGCTGGATGGTACAGGGATTAGGCAGTCGGGGATGGTTGGTATGCACAGAGCTGGCTCCCTGCCTGAACATAATTATTTCTGTAGAAAGGAAAGTGGTTCTGTTAACATTTACCTAGAAGTTGTTCATCCCCGTTCCTCAAATTGACCGAGTTCTGCCAGCACTGTTGTTTAGTTTAGACTTAAGTTGAAGATTATAAACAGAAGGATACATAATTAAAACATGTTGAAGTTCAGTTTATTTCTGAATAGAAGTCCTAACTTTAAAAATAAAAAAATAAAAAATCGCTGGTTTCATTCTCTTCCCTTCTTCCAGTTGTGAAATATTTAACAGTTTCTGCTTTATACCTATGGTCTTTTTCCAGGAAATGTTGCTACGAGGAGAATACATAGAGAGGAAACATCATTTTGAGGCACTGCAGATATAATGAGAGAATTTAATTAACATGTAATTACGCACTTTTCACTGTAGCTATTCATTAATAATACGTATATTATTTCATTTTAATTTGCTTTCTAAGCTTTAAAACAAATTTAATAGCTTACACTTCTTCCTTTCCACCATATTAAAATTGCATAAATGAAGAGTTTGCACTTCAGTATTCCCAAGAAGAGTTCCTTTAAATTTCTGTGGAATTTTTTCGGGAATGCATGTAACCTTTCATCTGAGAATGTTTCCATATTTTGTCAGACATTAGAGAAATGTTTCATACTCAGAAGGAATTCAGCCAAATAAATGACCTCAGAAGAACTGCTTTCACATCTATCTTTCAAAACTGTAGGCTGTTTTTATTGTGTCACAGAACTCTGTGCCCTAGAAAGCATGTGAAGTACAAGTCATGCTTTGAAGCGTAAAGGCTGGATTGGATTACACGTTTCGTGGAGTATTTGAGAAATAGAGTGTTTTATTCATTACATTTTCATGTTTGTCTCCCTAAGTAAGAAGTTACTTTTTGTTTCATTTCATCCCCATTTTTTTGACGGTGGTAAATGAAAAAAAAACTGGCAAGCCTGACTTAGCCCAGTCAAAAGAGAAAAAATAACCTGTAACATTTTTCCTAAAAGGTCTCTTTGATGGTGCCTGACGTGCAGGGGCTGCTGCTGGCGGGTGTGAGGCCGAGCGAGCAGCTGGAAGGGTCGTTCCCATGTACTGGTCAGTGGGAAGTGGGAAGACAAGATGCAGGGGCTGTGCCTGGGCACCAGCAGCCCAGGGGTGCTCCAGAGAGTGGCAGCCAGAGGTGGGCACGGAGCTCCTGTCAAGCCATGGGTTGGCAGGTCAGTGGACAGAGTGTTTTACTGGAGCTCACGCACTGGGAGAGATTGTTCCCCCAGCAGGAGATAAGGAGAAGGAAGGTCTGCAATGATTCACTTGTAAGTTTTCTTGATTGTTCTTTCCAGTGCTGGCCAGCAAATTACCGAGAGCTTCCTTTCAGCTATTAAAAGTTAACTGTTCTGCTTTTAACACCGAAGGAATTCCTGAAGCATTACTAGTTTTACCTTTAGAAAAAAATACTTTGATTCCTGGTTATGTTCTTTTTTTTGTTTTATTGCTATGAAATACTACTTCTTCTGTTATCAAAACTTTCTGAAATGAAAATGTCCTTTACTTTGATACATAAATCCATCGCACAGCACACGATGCTGATGTCACCATTTCCCTGGTTTTGAACTCGAAGGTGAGAACAGAACTTCTGAAGAGAGCTGTCCATATGACAAAGAGTATTTTAAATACTTCTTAGTGAAAATGTGTTATTGGCAATTTAGCATTGTTTAGCACTTCAGACCTAAATCTGAGGACTGTTCCTGCTGAGGCTCTAAGCAGAAAGGGACTAGCTGTGATTTATGTTAAGGGCAGTGCTAAAGAAAAGCTTTTGCCCATAGTTCTTTCTCTCTTTCTCTCCCAGTTTTTTAGAACCTCTGGGAAATTTTAAAGTGCTTTGAAGATGAGAAATTGTATATGAACGTCAAGTAATCCTGTGATGATTTGTTAGCAGTCAGTACATATGCATAACAGCTGAGGTAGTGCAGAAATCCAAAGTGAAGTCCAAATCCCACAAACTGTGTTCACAACCATCTTTCTGCTGAACTAAATAATGCTACCAATAAAAAATAGCCCCTGGGATTTTTTGGGAGTGGGAAGGAGGATGGTGAGGAGGCTGAAGGAGAAAGGATGAGTAGAAGGTAGACATAGCATCTCTCTAAGCAGTCAAGAGTGCATGTTCTGACACAGCATATGAACCTTGAATTGAAGACTGCTTTAATGTCTTCAGAATGTTAATATGAAATGCAAAACGTCATGCTTTGGATAGATGGGTAGGAACAAAATGTTCAGATGCAATATGGTGCATTAAGAACAGTCTCCACTCTGCATTCCTGGCTTTTCCATTGGTTTAAATCAGGCTTGCTGTTTCTCCACTCTCTCGTGTCATGTTGAGTTACTGCTATAGTCATCTCTAAAAATAATTATGCTGTCATTCCTGGGACCTACAGTTGAGGCTTTGGTACAACAATCTTTGGTTATTTTGGGGGTTTTTTTTGCCACACTGTTGATGTAACAAAGTTCTTTACAATGCACATACATAGCATAGTTCCTAACAGGTTCCCACCCTACAGAGCTCTCAGTTTAAATCAGATCTTGTAGAATTGAAGGGAAGAGGTGTCATGTTCTACCTTCTCTGCCAGAGAAATGGTGATTTTCCAGGGGCTGGAGGACAGATGAAACAGTATATTTTCTCCTATATAAGGTATAATATTGATGCTTTTTAGCATTTTCATGGCAAAATCCTGGTCTTTACTATCATTTTGTAAAGAGACAGTGAACAACTAGTAATTATCCTCTAGTAAAAGTAAAGCTCTATTTTCAGGCAGTGCTTTCCTGCATTATACTGACAGAGTGATGGAAGTTTAGATGGAAAGCAGGTTTTCTAGTAAGTTGCTGGCTTAAAAGTGATGGGAAAGGAGACAAAGAGAGACAACAGTTTTTTACCTGTTCCATAGTGTTTTGTCGTGACCTTTTCCTCTCAAGCCTTGCTTCTTTTCTTCTGTGCCAAAACTTGATTTGAATTTGAAAATTACCACATTGTTTCCTTCCTAAAATTGTAACTGGCATTCCTAGAAAATTTGCTTTCCCAGAAAAGCCACTGTGCGTAGGCTTCAAATTCAGCTTTTCACAAGTGAGAGAAAGACATTTTCTTCAATAACCTACACTGCCAACGTGACCACAAAACATGGGCACAGTCAGCATTGGCCTGTTGGAATGGGGCTCTTTGGCAACGATGAGTTGACCACCCAAACCACATCCATGCAGGTGTGTGTGCCCTCCTTACCTGCACAGCCCTGGAGCGCCTCCGCTTCTCCACCGCCCTTCACGAGAAGGTGACAGCGGTGCCACCTGCCACAAACAACCCAAAACCGAACGCAGCATTTCAGCCTGTTTGGTTGGGGCACTCTGAGTGTGCAGAGCAAGCTCCGGGGCTCCAGCAGTTGAGGATTCAGATCACATGTACCAAAAAAAAAAAATCAAAAAAAAATCAAAGGATAGTTGCAGTGACTCATGTAATTGAGAGTCCCATTCAGATGCAGAGCATTAAACAGGACGTAGAATTAGTAATGCTGCAGAAAGAACAGAATGTGAAATATTTCCAGGGTAGAAACAGCCTGACATTTTACATAGCACACTGCTTTACAGCACAGTGGTGCTGCCTTAAAGCCTGTGCTGTTGCTGACTCAGAGAGTGCATGAAACGGGGGGTTCTTCACGCAGAATTCTGCACTCACAGGGCTGCCCAGGCCTGCAGGGAGTTCTCTGTGTTTGCAAAGTATTTTTGGATGTTTCTGCAGCTGTTTCAAAGAACAAAAAAAAGGAAGATGTAAGTTGCTATAAGTGCTGCAGCCAGGTGGGGAACGAGAGGAGAGGTCTGTGGTCTGGCAGCTGGAGGGTATGAGAAAAATGGTCCAAAAGAGTTATTCACCTAAATGAGGGTGGTACTTCTCTGTTTCTGGAAGAGAGCTGGTGGAGCCGTATCAGTTTGGGATGCTGATGTGGGTGGTGACTCACGGCAGGTGCCTCTGCTGTTTGGTTGAAGCGCCTTTTAGGTGAGTCCATTCCTCCAGTGGCTCCAAAGGTGCCCTCAGGATTTTGCCCCCCTTCACTGAGGTTTGTCTACATGAATATTTCAGGTTTTAATTTATCTCTTTTTTAGCCCTTTCTGAAGAGGTCTCATGCAACATTTTCTTGACATTTTAATAATATGTCTTTCAAACTCCAGTCAAGACAATTTTCTTGTCTATTTTTTGTGATTGCGTTTATTGTAGTATAAGAAGTGTCATACCTGGACCGAGTAGGATCCAAGGGTCCTCCCTTTGCAATTGACTATGTGAAAAGCTTAGGGAAGAGTACAGGAGCAGGGCATCCTGTTCCACCAGATGAAGGCACACCCTTCTGTGGATCGGTGATGCAGAAACTTGTGCACCCAGACTCAATGGTAAGTTGAAATCAAAGGACGTCGTCTCTGGGAGTTTTTCTGTTCCTTTTTTGACCTCAGTTGTCTCCTGCCCACCATGCTATAATTTTTTGTTGTTGTTTAACCCCAGCTGCAGTGGATACCAGAGGCTCAAGTTTCCTCATCTCAGAGGCTTTGCTGGTTGTTGGCGTGTATTGAGGTGGAGTGAGTGGATGACCAGGAGGATGCTGGGTTTTCATACACAGCAGGAGCAGCTGAGATCCAGGTGGGAGACAGCACGTGTCAGTCTCTGGAAGTCTCAGAATTTCTGCCACTTGCCCTATTACTGTTTGTCATTTCATTTCGTGCCATATCTAACTTGGATTAATCCTCTGGAGCAGAGTTGCATCATTCAGTCTTTATCTGTGTGTCAAGGGACACACGTGGCCCTGCCTGAACACAAAGATACTGACAAAAGGAGGAAAAATGACCATTTTTGGTCTGTCAGGCAGACAGTGAATAGTTTGCTATCCCAACCATCAGAGCAAGTTTCTTTGGAGCATGTAAGTCATGAATTACCACGCAACTCCAAGAGGAAAACTTTGCCCTTTGATTGTTTTCCAAAGAAATGTTCTCAATTTCTTTTCTGCCAAATTCATATTACAGATCATGCTAACAAATTTTCCCAAGCCTTCTTGACCTCCTCCCTTCTTCCCAGTAGTAAAAGAGATTTCACTCATTGCAGAGAGATGTGGAAGATTGCTAAATTTTGCTGATTTAGGAATTGAGTGGATGAAACAAGCTTAAAAATATGTAGATAGCACATGGCAGAATGCAGTTGGCTCCACTAATGAGGACAATGCAATTTTTGATATTTCTGCTGTTTAACAGTGCGTTAGTAAATGGCTTGATGGTGCAGTAGCAGGTGGGGGGCTGCAGTCCCTCCCTTGTGTGGAGGGCACAAGTGTGTGTATGGCACTGGGGAGTCCTAACCTGGGAGAATATTGGGTTTGGTTCAGGGTATTTTTCTCCTCCTTTCCCACAGTAGATCTGTGCCTGGCGTTGCCAAAGACAGACAGGGTAGCAGCGTTGCTCGCTGCCTTGCATTGAATGCAGTGTTCTATGCTGATTGGAGTTTGGAGTGCTCAGTGTTCAGGAGTGCTGGTTCCTCTATTCCCCACTTGCCTGTGAACAGCTGAGTGAGCCTGACAAGCCCCTGGCCTGAGTTAGGATTTTGGGTTGTTTTTCTGAATCAGCAAGGCAAGAGAAAGCCGCCTCTTTACTTCCCTGCTGTTCACAATTACGGTTGTGTGTAATTGCCACGGGGCGGTTTTGCCACTAGTACCAATTTTTCACTGAAGTTTCCTTACCAGGTGACTGTTTGGATAAAAGAGAGATTCAGATTTTTTGTTGGTTTTAATCCGGGATCATTCCAGCCTTTTTTTTTTTTTTTTGAAATGTCACATTTCAACTTAACAAATGGCCAGATCATGCAGCTCTGATGCCCCAGAAACCTTTTCCAGTGGCATACTGTAAAAGCAGGACTGATACAGATCTCTCAACTACATTTCAAAGACATGCCTTTGGATTGCAGGGTTGCAGATGAGACTTTAATTCTGCAGAACTCAGTGGAGAGGTGTTCATTTTTTTACAAAGACTCTCACTTTAATTTTTTTATCTTTAATTTTCTGTGAGTAATATAGATATGGGGGCCAATGTTCTATTGCAGTAGTTGAATCAATTATTCAAGTGAATTCAGTTACTATCAATGCCAATATTTCTGGGACATTATTATTGCATGGCGCTACATGAAGGTACATCTTTGTTATGTATGTCAGCCTTCAATATTGTCTCCCAAATATGAATTATGGGGATGGTTTTTAAGCCCTTAATCTCTGTTTTACTAACTCCCTATACAGACTAAAGGCTTCCTGATCTCAGCAGGCACATTTACCTTGGTGTGACTCAAGCGTGACAGAGGTCCCTGCTTGGGCTGGAGCAGCGTCAGGGGCCAGTCTCACATCCACTGGCGGTTTTCTCCGAGTAAATACAGAGCTTTAACCACGACTCCATCAGGCTCCAGGCAAGAATTAGGATCTGTTTGCTCATCCCTGTGTTGTGTTCCAAACAGGTTAAACACGTATGTGTGGGGGATGTTATTGAGAAACGGAGTGATTTAGGTGGATGCACATTATTCCTCAGCTCTGTGTCAACAATCAAAAATGAGCTTTTGGATTTATTAGTTCCCAATCCTGCACCTATCTTAAATCATTACCATATAATAAGGGCTCTATATGGTGCATTGTCAATAAAACCTAATATTGAGAAGATTACCGACCGTCTAGTGCAAATGGAGAGCACTGTAAATGATTTAGAGAATACGTGTCAAACGTTAAAGCTATCTAATACCTCCTAAAGTAGGTTGATACTCATAAATCTAAGATAAACGACCTGTAAAACCACTTAAGAAGAAATAATACTCATTTAATCAGGCTTCCAGTGGAAAGACTAGGTAGGAGAGCAATTCATAAGGAATTATGAAATCTCTTCTAATTCAGGACTTTGTTGGTAAAGAATGAAAACCTACATTTGATAAGCAATTCTAGTTCCTTGAAACTACTGTGTTGTAGTAGCACTAAATTATGACTCACTGAAAAAAAGAAAAGATCAAAGGGCATCTCTTTTGTGGTTTATTGAGCTCTCGTTTTTCCAGATTCAGCACCGTGTTTATCAGATGGAGGTATAAAGGGTATTTATTGAAATTACTGTTTTGCATGATCACAGGGATGGGGTGTTGGATTGGCTCCTGTTGGTGTGGCTGTCCCTGTTCCCTGATAACTGTAGGTTCCTTAATACATTCCCTTGGGAGGAGCAAGTTATCATTTACTGGGACAAGCCTGGTAAAAATTGTAGTGAAACAAGCTCTGTGTTTTCATGTAGTTGAGTGGTAACTTGTACAAACTTAGTCTGTTGAGTTTAGTGGTATTTTTGGCATCTTGATTCTGAAGAAAATACTGTTTCCTTTTCCACCTTTCTTTTTTTCCCCAGACCCATTTGAAAGGTGGCTAAATGTGGGTGGCATAAAAATTAGGCCACAATTTTCACTACCAAAGTGTGATTCTTCAGTTCTTGCACAGAAAAAACCCTCCCATTCTCTTCAATATGTTTTTAAGGCCACTTGTTAATTCCTGTTCATCCTTTTGGCTTTATGGCTGCTCAGAGCTCGGCATCACTGCCGGCATTTATTAGGACTCGATGAAGAGCTTTTCTTGAAGTGACTGTAATGGTATCTTTAGCCATGGAGCAATCTTTCCAAAGAGCAGTGTGCTGTGCCTCGTGTGACTCTGCTGCTGCTCTGTTGACCCTCCCAGACTTACTCATCGTTTACACAGTGGCAAACAAGATCTGGTTCTGGCTTAATGCCTTATTTGCCTCGATGCAAGAAAAATGCTACTTGCACATGGATTTTACTTCAGTTCACATTTTTTAAGATAAACTGGGAACCCAACTTCTTTTTTTCTTACTGTGAAAGATAAGGGCGCTTAACTGCTTCTCTGCAATGGAATTGGGGAATGAAATGCAAATGCGTCTCATCCATACATAACTCATTTATACTGCAAAAATAACTGGGGAATGGCATGGTTGTGGTTAAAATGTATTATCTATCACCTTCTTTCTTCTTCCTTGCCCTCACAGAGGGCAAAACATAGGGGCAAGCCCATCTATGCTTGCCAGGTGGTGGCCGTAGTCCCGCCGAGCCGTAGCGGCGGTGTTTGAGTCGGTTGGGTTTGTAACAGGGCTGCAGCCCTGGCAGCACATTTCCATTGCTCGGGAATTTTTGAGATACTGAATTCTATCTGGAAAAAAAAAGCTTGTTGATTTCCTTTCCGCTTTCTATTCGGCTGGCATAAAGCTAGAGTCATTTTACTGAAATCCCAGTTAAACCGAGCATACCTTAGAGAAAGGTCGTTGCCGAAATCTGTCAGCCTTGGGAACGTGGCTTTTCCATTCCCTTAGAACACCTGGGAGTAACCGAGTTGGCTACTCCATGGCGGAGCAGCTGTTGCATGTATGTGTTATATTCGCACTGTGTGCGTGGGGGGTATTTGCTATTAGTTTAAAAATATTAAAAATGGGGTGTAACAGCTGGACTAACTTTTAGCTGGTAGCTGAAGGAACTGCAGTGCCTGGCTGTAGACAGAGATCAGGGGAAAATTCATACGTGATTGAGAGCTGGAGGAGCCTCTGGGAACTGGGAGCTGAAGCCTTCAATCGTGTAAAATGGCTTGTGAAGGGTGAAATTGCTTGGAGCTGATCAATTTTTATTTAGATGTCAGTGCTTTTTAAAATCTATGGGGTTTTTTAAACAAACTCTGAGGGACGATAGATGGTGGGTGACGCCCTGTGACTGGTTGTGAGTTACTTTATGGCGATCAGGTAGCAGTGATTTGGTAGATGTCAGGTAACTAGTTAACTAGTTCTTTTATGGTAGTTAATCTTGACAATTCTGGGAGATGTGGATGGCTCGGTGGAGTCGGAATCATTGGGATTTGATTAGGTGTCAGTAGTTTGCATTGTTGAACCATCGAGGGCAGCTCAGCAGGCAAACAGGGGCTGTGCATGGGCTGTGAACCCCGCACTGAGGGGGCCTTTGCAGGGTTCACACCAGCTGAGGACCTGCCCCCTCTTCCTCCACCCATGGGAGAGACCCCCATTCCTCACTCATAAGCAGGCAAATCACACATGTACCCCTTGCTTATAATTAAATTAAAATTTCACTAATTTGGCAGCATACCTATGGTGTTCTCTTCTAGGAAGAAAACTATTATTTCTTCTTTTATCCTTTTCTGCTTGAATCCCAAGCTATCAATGGCTTTCAAAGAAAATGGAGTTTTTCTGTAGAAGAAAGTCTATTCAAATTATTCATGATTTATATCAAGAAGGGACCTTTCCTCTTTCAACTAGCCAAAAAAAAAGAGGGGAGTTTGATCTTCCTCGAAATCATTTGAGAACCTTGTACGTTTCTTTCCAGAACTAAAACTTTCTTACAAAGCTTCGGATATTCAGCAGGATAATGCCTATTACATAATTGAAGCTCAATACAATACCTTGGGGCTAATAAATGGTCTCCTGGTTCTATAGAAAATGTAACAAATCATAATAGTACTTACTGGGACAAGGCCAGGCACAAATGACAAAGCTGCTTTTGAAAGTGAGTTGTCGCCAGAAATACTCTTGGACCAGAATCATTCTCTTGACTGTCAGGGGGACACTTACTCCCTTTAATTTTCAGCCTGGATTTTATGTTGATCCTGCACACTGAATAAAATCAAGCCTGACAGAGCTGCTACTGCAGCTGTTACAGCTGTAAATGTGAAGAAGGCCATTTAAGACAACACTGTTTCCCTGAATATGTTATTTGGAAAGTATGCAGATTATATTAAAAATGGCTTGGTATGTCATTATTGTTTGGCTTTTTTTTTAAAGGAAGAAAAATATGCTGCACTATTGAGCAGTTTAACATTTCTGATCACAGCTCTTATACTTAGAAAATAGTTGTTCTGTTGTGTGCTGCAAAGCTGCCTGCAAACAATGGGCAAAGGAGTACACTGCTTTGTATTCTCCATGAAATAAAAATCAAATTCAATTGATTAATCAAAGGGGACATTCTTTGATGGAAGGGAACCTTTTCAAACTTTATTAAAAATATTGAATAAACCATGAGCGATCAAAGTTCATAATCTGAACTCCTGCTCCTACTCGGATACAGTAAACCTTCAAAATAACTCATAAGGCAGGAGATGAGATGTCTAATAAAAAGAAATGCTTAGAGCAGCATATTCCCATATTCTCTATCTTGATCTGGATCTTGGCTACACCCTTGCAATCCCACTGATTTTACTGGAGTCACCCTGTGTCTCCACTGGAGGGACTGGTAATAAGAACTGAGCCTCGAACCTTTTTTCAGTGACTAATTCAGAAGCGTCTTTGCACTCCCTGTCTTTTCATGGAGGGTTTTTCCCTCATTCTGAGAGAAGAAATGAGATTGCGGTCAGCAAAGCTGCGCAGTGATTAAAGATAATCTAGGTATGACCTGCAGGCTGAATGACTGTCCCCTCTGTTCCAGGAGGAAAGCAATCATATGGCCAAATGCGGGGCGGCTGGCGGGAATGAAGACGAGGGAAATGGAAATTCCCAGAGCTGCGGGGAAAACAGGTGGGATAGCAAGTCTCTGTCCTGCAGTCAGCACTGAAATCACGGGCCCTGCGTGAAATACCACGTGTAAAGCCATTGTGCTGATCAAGATCAAGCGGATGTCAGTAAATAAAATGCTCGGATGGAGCAGCAGGAAAAAATTAATGGGAAGCTTTCACGTATTTTTGATGTGAACTAAAAATAATCGAGGGAAAAAAGTAATTGAAGGTATACAGGCAAAGAATGAACGGGAGGAAGCAAACGCACTGATTGATCAGGGCACAGTAACCTGATGTGAGTCAGGGGACAAGTCGGCCAAGCTTGGAACAAGAAACATGGAGACAGCCCAGAGCAGAGAAAGGCGTCCTCTGGGGCCACAGGGGCTCTAGTGCACAGACATGGGTGAGACCCTGGGCGAGCAGGTGGCCCGGGTGGCTGTCCAGGACAGCAACAGCAAGGAATGAGGCTCGGATGGGCATCCTCAGCAGTCTCTTTTCTTTGCAGTGCCTTCCTACGTTGTCCCCTCCCTGTCTGTGTTCCAAGCAGGGGCGGAAGGATGGAGCTGATGTCCATGTCTCAGTCAGCACATGGGCTGCACCTTGCAGGGACATTTTCTCAGCTGCCCCAGACAGGGAGGTGAGGGTGGGAATGGTCCAGCTCATCTGCCTGGGGTACCCTCCAGCTGGAAGGTGGGATGGACAGCAGAGGGAGGAGGGCATCTGATGGTGCCCAGGAGAGCCTGTCAAAGACCTTTGCTCTGAAAGGAACAATTCGTAATTTTTGAAGAGTAGCAGCCCTGGGACGATGGAGGGGAAAAAAACCAAACCAAACCAACAAAACCAAACCAACCAAACACCCATCATAATAAAACCCCGCTCTGAGAACTTTTGGACCAATGTTCTTTCCTGAAACAAGTGTTGTGGCTCTGCCAGCAAAGGCTCTGTTCCTTGTGGATATCCTCCTTTGCTCTGGAAATGAAGACTTGCTCAGGAGCAGAGAGATTTGCAGTGAAGACCCTTTGACAGTCCCCAGCCAGGGTAAATACAAAACTTCTAAAACTCTGATTAGTTGTTTTGGTCAGAAGAGATCATACTCTATAAAAAGCTGCCTTCCTACATGTCATCCCATCCTGTGCAGTGCTGCGGTTGAAAGGGCTTATCCTAAATACTCCATTCTGATACAGCAGCACATTGAAATGAAAAAAAAAGACACTTTATTAAAAAAAGAAGTCCTTTCACAGAGTGACAGATGAATGTAGTGACAGATTAATATAAATTTTAAAACCTGTGCATTATCCTCTAAGGGGAAAAAGCTCCTAAATACACCTGCAAAACAAAAATGGCAGAGCAAAACCTCTGACAGTGCATTGCACAGAATCATTTATTAGGTCTCTGTAAGTAATCATTTACAGGAAACTTGCATTTAATCTAGTATTCACCCATTCCCTTTTATCTTCTGGCTTCATGTGTTTGTGAGAGACGGTGGTCCCTCCAGCTGCTTTTTTTCACTGGGGTTTATGTGCAGGGGACATACGGCAGAGAAGAGAATTTGAATGGCCCCGCTTCAAGCTCATCTCTCTCTCTCCCTGAGTCCAGCTTTGACCAAAAGTGGAAAATAACCATCTCTGCTTTGGGGCTGAGCGAATTCTTTCAAAACCCAACGAGCCCTCGGTTGTCCTGTTGGCAGCAGAGCCCTTTAGGACAAAGCCCAGGGGAGCAGTCTGGGAGCTGCAGAGGGGTCAGGGGTGCACAGAGATATGAGCCTCATTTCGCAGTGCGGGCGGGCTGTTTCTGGGATGGTGGCAGTGATCATGGCTCATGGCAGTGATCGTTCGCTTGTGCTGCTCTTGCCAGAGCACCCCAGCAAGGGCTTTCCAAACCAGCCCCCTGTACCTGCCACACAGGGATGTGTAGCCAGCACTGCTGCACTGTGAACTCAGCTTCATAGCCTGGATTTCTGGCAATCACTGTTGCACACCTGGGGTAACATCTAAAGCCATGGCCTTGACCCACTCCCAGGAGTATCTTGCTCAGGGAGGTTGGCATGATGTGAAGTTGTTTTCCTTCTCACAAGAACGTGACCCACTGCTTCTCTAGGCCATGTTGACACCTCTTGAGAAATGTGGGTTGATGGCACAACTATAATATCTGCTTTGGAGATGTCCAAAAATTTGAGTGCGTGTGTCCCCTCCTGGTATGTGCCCAGCTGCCCTGCTAGTCTGCACTGCTGGTTTCAGTGAGGGACAAAGGCATTTCAAACTGAAAGGAGGTTTTTAAATACAGTCAGGCACAACAGATAGAATGACCTCAAACAATCCCACATAAAGTCCTTTGTTATTTTCAAAGCACCTTCTCAGCTTGACACCTTCTCTTTTTTATATCCAATATAAAATTCAAAATGTTTTACGCCAGTGCAGTGCATGAATAAAAAATACAAATATATCAAACCTCAGACTACCTTTTTGTGTGTGCTGCTGCTTTGAAAAAAGACCTGAAGTATACTCGGCGTAAAGATCCAGAAAATTATCAAGAAAATTCCACTTCTCCAACTTGTGTTCTCTGTTGTCTCATGCGTATTTCAAGGCCCTTTTCTGAGGCAGAGAGGAGCAGGCTGGATGCAGATGGCTTTGTGGGCAGCAGCTCAGGGCTGCCTGGGGATGAGGTGAGCACGCCGAGGTGCCTCAGGTGTCCCTCGCAGGGCTCAGCACAAGCCTTCGCTCCCGAGGAGGAGCAGAGCAGAGAGCTGGAGCGAGGAAACGCAGCCCCAGCTCCCCGAAGAGCGTCCCACTTTGCCCAGTGAGGACCAACCCAACGGTGCAGGGACTGGCAACCCCTTCTGTTTGCCCACTGAGGACCAACCCAACGGTGCAGGGACTGGCAACCCCTTCTGTTCCCCCACACCCTCTCTCTGGGATGCAGACGGTGCAGGAAATGCGGCCCCGGCTCCCCGAAGAGCATCCCAGTTTGCCCAGTGAGAACCAACCCAACGGTGCAGGGACTGGCAACCCCTTCTGTTCCCCCACGCCCTCGCTCTGGGATGCAGAAGGTGCAGGAAACGCGGCCCCGGCTCCCCGAAGAGCATCCCAGTTTGCCCAGTGAGAACCAACCCAACGGTGCAGGGACTGGCAACCCTTTCTGTTTGCCCAATGAGGACCAACCCAACGGTGCAGGGACTGGCAACCCCTTCTGTTTGCCCAATGAGGACCAACCCAACGGTGCAGGGGCTGGCAACCCCTTCTGTTCCCCCACGCCCTCGCTCTGGGATGCAGAAGGTGCAGGAAACGCGGCCCTGGCTCCCTGAGGAGCATCCCACTTTGCCCAGTGAGGACCAACCCAACGGTGCAGGGACTGGCAACCCCTTCTGTTCCCCCACGCCCTCGCTCTGGGATGCAGAAGGTCAGTAGAAATGGTCTCTTGTGACGCTGTGCCTGATCTCTGGTTTCTGCTTTCTCTTCTGCTAATAGGTGTTATTAAACGGCTTTGAAATGACCTCAGAGTAACTGAGTGCAGCTTTGGAGCCTGGGTGTGCTCAGAGACTAAAGAGAATCAGTTCGGAGATGTTTGGAGTCGACATAGCTGGCAGCACGCAGCAAAGCAAACGGCCGAGTGAATTTGCATCTTGTTCAATACATCAAAAAAAAAAAAAAGGTTTAAAGCTGTGACTTGTAGAAGTCGAGCCAGGAACAAGAAGCTTGTCTGGAGAATTTTGGTATTAGAAACTGAAGGATACGGAACCGTGTCCAAGGTAAATATTGACGTGACTCAAGATGAACCAGTAAAACATTTAATGAAGCTGAAAATAAGGCATCTGGGATAGATGTTTATTGTTAAAAATGAAACATTCAAGCAAAAGTAGCATAGTGATGATGGAGGTTATTCATAGGGAAGCCAAGCTGGGGAAACAGCATCCTCTGAAAGAAACTGACTTAAGCTATTTGTGAAACAGGGAAAATTAGAATTATAACAGAGCTAAAAATGTATGTGAATAGCAAACAGTTATTATGGATATTCAGAGTGGATTTTGGCGACTGAATCATACCAAGGGACAAATTACTCAGGTGTCCAGAATAACTCTATTGATTTTGATGGATTTCTCAGTGTTTGCCTTTGTGTAATTGAGAGTTTACTCCCTTATGCCATATGAGGACTGAATAGTAAGAAACTTGCAGAAAAAAAGACTTTCATTCACTCCGGTATCATTCTCTTGATGATAGAGAATAAGTGACATTAACTTCATAAGGCACTTCAGGAGCCCAGTAGGAGCTTTTCCTTTTCATGCAGCAGAAAAAAACCCCAACCCTTGTGGAATGCTGTGAAAATAATCAGAAAGGTTCCATTAAACTGGGAATGGGAATAAATTGTGCTGCTATATTAGAAGACTTACTTGTAAGTCTATGGTGTTACTGGGATGCTCTGCTGTAAAATCCCTTGAGCCAGACTGTGGTGAGCCAACATTCCCTTCACATGTTCACCACTGGCGGAGATACTGGGGAAGAGATGCCAAAAGTTGAAATTCTCTGCTTAGGTGTCCTCTATAAGCCAGCTTTTTTCTACTTTAGTAATGCATACGGATGGATTATGTACAAAGGTACCCTTGATCTATTCCTGTGTACCATGCCTATAGTCGCAGTGGTGTTGCTGCCTTATATATATATTTATGTGTGTGTATATGTATATACAAAAAAATCTCAGTTCAAAACTATCTGGTGATTATGCACGTGCAGCTGCAGTTCCCCAGATGGCTTCACAGTACAATACAAGGGCACACATTCTTCCAGCCCAAGGCATGGGACAATCCACACGGCTGACTCTCTGGCAGAAGGAATAGAGGCAGGGTCAGAGGAGAAGCAGGGAAGGATGCCTGGGGAAGACAGCAACTAGGAGAGCCTGCCGTGCTGAGGCAGTGCATGTGCCCTTGCTCCTTGGCTGCTTCTGATGGATTCAGTAAAGCTGGAATTGTAGTGTTTGGCTCTGCTCCATCTCTCAAAACCTTTATCCTGGGAAGAAGTGAATGCTACAGTCTCGCTTTGTCCTCCAAGCAGTCTTTTGGAAAGCTGGGGTCTAAAATAACTGAAAACTTTAAGCATACCCATCATCTTCTTGGACTAGATCTGGAAAATCCTCAGTCAACCCTTCCTTCATCTCCTGTTCACTCAGGAGGTTTCCTTTGGCCAGCCTTCTTGTTAGGGCCATGACCAAAAAGTAGTTGATGGTAGATTTTATTACTAACATAAACAAATAGCAGGTTATTTTGTTATTGTCCTGAGCTTCAAAGGAGGAACTGGTCTTTGCCTCAGTAGGTTCTACCAGTACTGGCATGCAATTGGAATACAAAGGGGATATTGATAATATAAAACATATGCTGCTTATGCAGATCACTGAGCGTCACTTCAGCGCTCTCTGCAAACCACCTCAGCCTGTTGATCCACCAGCAGCCTCAGCCAAAATAACACAAGAGCTGCACGTTCTTTTGAGACGCTGCACTGCGGCACGTGGCATTCCAAAGGGTGCTCTTCCCAGCACTGTTCACCCTGGAGAAGGATGTTGACACAAGCAGCAGGTACGCAAGATCACTGCTGGCATTGCTCTCCGAAGCTCAGTGCAGCAAAAATCTTCTCTGGACAGAGCAAGAAGGATTTTATGAATATAAAAACACAGCAAAAGCAAATAAGGGATTTTTATTTTCATTTTCCCCCACACCATTTTACTGGTTTTGTGCTCATAAAACCATTAGTTGATTAATTCACTATCAGAAAGGCAAAGCTGCTAACCAAAAGATGTGTGCAAAACCAGATATGGGTAGTGCCTTTGATAGTGGCAGGGTGAGATTTTTCTTTTTCCTGCTTCCTTACTTTTGAACCCCAGACAATACAACTCTTTTATGTCAACGTAACATTTGGAACTATTCCCATATGTACAGATTGCAACATCTGCAAGTTTGAAAAATTAATATAAAGTTCCGTAATTGTATAAGCCTTGCTCATTTTAATGGTCCTAAACGAGCAGCTTTGATGCAAAGTGAAACTCAGTGATCAGATGATGAGCTCTGCTTGTACCAAGCAAGCCGCTGAAATGGGGCGGGTATGTCCATGGAGTTGACGCTCCTGTGGGTGACGATCACGGTGTAGGTCCATGCTGTGAAGAACACAATGTGGACCTTGGTTGCCAGCACACAGAAATTTAGTAGGTTACTAGTAAGTGCAATCATGGGTGCTAAATTGCAAAGCAATTGCATTTATTAGGGCTTATTTCTGTCACCAGCAGTCCATGGAGGTCCAGAATGAAGGTGTTCACAGCAGAGAATGATGCGTTTTCTTCTGTCCTGCCAGAGATCTTGTCGTAATTGTGTAATGATCGCACAGTGATACGCAAGCAACAGAAGGCTTTGGAGGGGCACAGACAGTCATGCAGGAGGTGAGAGAGCAGGCTGGGAGTGTCCTGGCTCTGCTCATTATCCCGAGTCAAGATGCTGAGCAGCGTGGTACCAACAGCAGAAGAGCTTGCCCAACATGGAGCAAGAGGAAACTCATCGTCCTCCTGTTTACAAGTTACCACTTGTTATCTGTGCTGCTTTTTGCCGAATGGATGTAGTGTTGCAAACTGAAAGCTGAACATTTAAAACCTCTTTTAATCGTGCCTAAAACATGACAGGCACATTTTAGGCGAGGCTTTGTCACAAGGGAGGGATCCCTGGAGCTGCCCGTGTGTTTGTGGCTGCGGGCAGTGAGCACCCTCCGCCGGGCAGATGGCTCTTACCGTGACACATGCTCAGGCTGCAGCGTGAGGCTCAGCTTCCCAAGAGCAGCTGCCCTGAATCTGCAGCTCCTTTGGTTCTGGAGTTCATGCAGTTTCCTCCAGGGTCTTCCTGTGAAGAGGGGGCATAGTGTCAACGTGGTTGATGTCATGGTCCTGGTGCTTCAAAAGTTAAATCCAACAAGAGCACAGATCATGGGCCATGGGAGAGACAGCACGAGTAACCGCTGCTGGTGTGTTCCAAGGAGCAAGTCACCCCTTGCTTGGCTTCTTTTTTCCCTTTAATTCCAGTGTTTCGAGGCATGCTATGTGAGGTTTCATTTTATCCATTTCAAAAGCACGTTGTATGTGGGTGTGTACTTGACTTTGCTTGTATCTTATTGAAAGCCATAAAATGAATTGGTCATTACGTACTCAGATATGTTGGAAGTACGGGTCAGTATTTCCAGATTTATTGAAATAATGGTCCCTTGTTTGTTTTTCTAGTGGCAGGCGAAGTAGAAACAGAGCTGTGAACAATAACATAAACCTTACTGTTACCAAGCACTTGGCAAGCAGTTTTCGGAATGCTTTACTTTTCCTGTGTGTATATAAAGCTTTAGAGAACTCTCTGACTGCCGTGTATTTCAGCATGAAGGAAGCAGAAATAAAATTCAGGCCCTATAATTCATGTGTTCGGTAATGGAGGACTGAAACAGGAGGAGACAGGTGCTTTTCTGAAGGGAATGAAAGATCTGAGGAGCTGATTCATGGTGAAGTAATATGCTTTTAGCTGAGAAGGTTTATTGTAGCTGAACCTCGTGCCATCCCTCGAGCCGGTATCTTAGATGAATCAGCAACTTGCAAGCTTTATCTCAGCTGTACCAATAGAGTTTATAATATTGTTCTGTCAGTGCTATTTATACATCATCACATGGCTGACTACTCCAGGCTGTGCTTTTTTTACACAGCTTTGGATGATGTCACTGTGAAGTAGGCAGTGGTACTGAACAAAGGCTTTCTTCAGAGCAGCAACAATTAAAGCTGATGGCAGAGTACAACACCGGAGCCATGGAAATACAGAAATAAGCTCCCCCATTTTAAGGTAGCTCTAAATAGGGTTTTCAGTGCTTCAGTAGCTGGTGCCCATGGGGAATGACTTGAAGGGATGTCCTACAGCTGTCAGTGCCCACCTGGCCTTGGTAATATATGGGTAGCAGCATGCTCTGAAGGCTGGGACTGCTCTGCCCAGAGGACTCACTAACCATGTAAATATTTAGCGGGAAAGAAAAGAAAAATAACAGAAGAAAAGAAGCTACTGCAGGAAGGAAGATTTTCTGCCGTGGACCCATTCTGCACCTTCTCCTCCATCATCCACTAACAGAGAAACAGGATTTCTCTCTTATCTTCTTCTGCCTGAAGTTGTTCATCCACCTTAAATGTTTTTGCTGCATTGGGAGGCTTTGAGGACCCTTTGCAGGCCTGACCAGCCTGAAAGCCTTTCAGCTTTGCCATGTGTGTCTTCTCAAAGCCAGGGACTAATGCCCATTGTATTATGAAGCAGTGAAACGATCTACAGATGATTTGCAAAGGAAGAATTCAGCATCCTCAGTTGACTGCCCTTTCATTTGTGATGTTCCAGTGAGCCTGAAATTCTTCACTCCATCCCTATTCCCCAGTGCATCATGTGCATTTCCAGATGTTTATCATCATTCCACCAGGCCAGCAACATGTCAGCATCAACAGCTGCGTTCTTCTCATCTGCTACTTGTATTGGAGCTCACGGAGTTCTAACCACCAAAACTGTCAATCAGCACTGTTTGGAGATGGCATGTACAGCTTTTCTCTAGAAACTGCTTCCATATGTCCTCCAGCCAAGCCATGGCAAGTGTGTCCCTTGGTCACAAATTGAGGCAACGGAAAGAAAGTGTTACCCCCTACCCTCTGCCCATGCTTTGCAGTACAGTTCCAATAACTAGGTGGTTTATTTCAGAAGTATTCATCAGTTGGACACAATTAATGGCTACCCCAGAGACAGAGCTGGGACATGCTTGCGCTGCAGGTTTTCACCTCTTGATTTGAAGACCTCTCCCTCTGTTTTCCAGACCCAGGTGTGGAAGGCTGCTGTCAACAAGATTGGGTTTTTTCCCCATTAGGCTTCACAGACTCTCCAAGAATATTCCATAGACCCTCATGGACCTGCATCTCCAGCCAGGAGAGCCCTGGCCTAGTCCTAGGGACTGGTCCAGTTCCCGTTGCTCAGGAATGGCCCTTCCCAGTGGTCTGACACTTTTTATCCCCCTGAAAATGACTTCTTTCCAAAGTTTGGCTCTGCGCAAAACATGTTAAAGGCTCAAAGCAGAAACAGAATGGTGTCAATAGAAATTAAGTCAATTAGAAGGAGGTGCCAAAGCAGCAAAACCCTAACGATAGCTGTGGCTGCATGTGCGTGTGCCGTGCAGCTTCCAGCCCTCTCCAGAGTGCCAGGATGCCCCTCAGTATCCTTAGGAACATATGCATCTGCTGTGTCACTGGCAGCGCCTGCTCAGCCTTGGACCAGCGTTCCCATCTTCTCACAGGCTCTGTACAAAGCTGGGGTTCGTGGACAGAGCTGGTGCCAGAGCCCCAGCCAAGCCAGCAGCAGCCTCTCCGTGGCTGGATAATATTTTCCCACTTGGTAAATCGCAGTTGTGCCGTCTGGTCAAGGCCAACAGCCTTACCCTCTTCCCAGCCGCATTTTGTGGACATTGTGGTCTACCTGCACCATCAGTTCAGCCATGATACTGTGTGGTTTATTTCTCTCATGAACCAGAGGAAACCTGGGCCCGATTCCCAGCTGGTAAAAAGCAACATGACCAAGGTGAAGTAATTTAGACCAGCTGATGGTCTTCCTTCTAGGCAGGGCTGGAAAGGTAGAGCACATATTTTGCTACTTACTGATTATTGATGTTGTTTCTCCATAGGGCCATTGATCGCAGGTGAGCAGGAGATAGATGAGTGAGAGCTTCTCCCTGTGAGCAGCATAACAACAGTGGGTGCCGGGCTGAGATTATTCCAGAAATGATTGTGTCTGGTGCTGGGTGTGCTCAGGTAGCCCTGAGCCCCTCAGGGGAAGGTGACCCACCCCAGCCTTATGGAAACCTCATCTTTCATCCCCAGTTCTCTTTACTGCACAGATTAGGACTTTCTTAGTTTGAAAATATAGGCAATGTTTTAGAAAACTGTTGGTATGAGAAGAAAATGTGGAGCTAGAGGAGAAGGGATGCAACAACGTGTCACCCTTGTGTTGCTCACCCTATGCATATGTTTTTGGCCCTGCCATATACTGAACTCTGGGAACCTGTGCTTTTGAGGGAGAAAACCTAGAAAGGGATGTCCATCAGGTCTTTATGTGCTGAATCTTTCTTGCTTTTTGCTGCGTCCTGATGCCCCTCCTTGCCAGCTTGGCACACAGTTCTGTAGGAGAGGTGGTTTGGGGGCAAAGGAGGGATAAATTTTGCACGTTAGTGAAGAGCTGTTGGTTTCTCGAAGCTCGGGGGAGCTGCCAAATATGAGCACAGTCAAACTGGGGTTGTTCTTCCATGCCCCAAAACAAGTGGTGAAACTCTAGAGTGGTGGTTTAGAGAAAGGTTACATGTCCTGTCGGACCGGCTGACGCCCTCGGGAGAAAGGGGGCAGGGTTTGGGCAAAAGGAGTGCACTGAATGAATGGGCCTGGAGTAAGGGAGGCAAAAATAGAACCAGCCATCTGTCAGTGTGCTACAGGACAGCTAATTGGGAAGCCTCAGTGCTCAGCTGCTCCATGTCCTCACCCAACAGAGACAGCCACAGGAACCTCTCTTCAAAGGCTGGGCACAGCTCGGTACAGAGGGGTGCCTGAAGGAGCTCCCCCAACACTTCTGCAGCAGGTGGGATCTCTGCCCTGAGGTCAGGCGACAGGAGAAGTCTGTAGGGCAGGACTTGAGGCAGGCTCCTCTCTGTCCTCTCCACCTGCTGGGGCAGGGGAATTTCCTTCACAGCAAACAGACCGGCTGCAGAGCCCGAATCAGAGAGGAGGCAGCCCAGCTGGGGCTGATGGATTTATCCAGAGAAGATCCTTAACGTTGCTTTAAGATGTTACCTCTGCAGACAGCACTTGAGTGTTATAAATGTATATGTAACATGTACGTAATGATTGATTTCATAGTCACCACACAAGTTGGAAACATTGTTGATGCAATGCTTATAGACAGGAGTTAGTCCAAATGAAAGGCAGGAAATTCCAAGGTATTGTTCTTATGGAAACTGTGACAGCTGAATTATATGGGCTTGTTAAGGAACTAAAGATAACCCCATTCAGAGTAGATAAAAGCATTATGTATGAGCAAGGAAACTGAATTACAATTGCAGTGGGAGCCATAAGTCTGAATAGCTTGACTGTTGTGTGCCGTAAATGGAAACTCCACTGTGCTGTTATATTAATTTGGTGCTTTTTATTTAGGGACAAGTCTTCAAATTCTTCACCTTAAAACTCTGGTGGAGGCAATGGAGAGTTTCAAATGCAGAAGGATTCACACATACGGGGATTCAATGCCTGGTTTCGTATAGGTAGGATGAACTTCCGTCTTAATTGTTTCTGCTGTCATGATTTGGTGGTGGGTGTAACTGTGGGAAGTATCCTGTGTTGTCTTCAGACTCACCAGGAGGAGACTTTAGGACTTGTAAATAAATACTGGAATTTGTTTCTTGCTGGTCACAGCCTTTTCTGGGACAAAACCCAGGGCAGGATCCTGGAGAACAGAAGCCTGATCTGAGAACATCCATGGCACACCTCAAGGGCCCAGGACCTCTTCCCCCCAGGGCACATGTCTACTCACCCCCAGGGGCACTGACAGGCTGTGTACTGCTTCCCACACCTCTGCATTGGGGTGACCACTGGGATGAAGGTGCCAGGCAGTCGGCTTGGCAGAGGACCTTGGGAGAGCACCCTCAGTTGTGTTCACAGCTACCTTTGTTTGGGGACCACCGAGAGGAGCCCTGGGGTTTGGTACCCGCCGTCCCTGCTGAGTGCCCATCCCAAGGGAGCATCCTGGCAGCCGCTAAGCCCCGCTCCAGGCACGCACAGGGAAGGGCTGCCTCTGCTGGCACGTTCGGGAGGGAATGCTCTCCTTTTAGCATTGTCAGAATTTTACACTATGAAAATAAGATAAAAACCCGCATACTTCATCTGGTCCTTCTTCAAGCAGTGTTTGAAAGCTGGCATCGGTGTGCTGGCTGCACTTCTGAGACCCAAGTGGAGCAGCCAGCCAGTGGGTTGGGCTGGCAGGGCTGCCTTGGGGCTGCACTGGGGCTCAGCCCCACATCTGCCAGAAAACCACGGCTGGGTTTTCCCGAGTGACCATGGGACTAGTTTTTCTGTAATTTTATTGTACCATCCCTATCTTGCCACTAGTTTTTCTGCTCTGAGACTGTAATTGGTCTAAGTTTTGTTTCCATAATGTTACGTACCTGGAATTTGAGACATTTTGCTTCTGCTTTGCTTTGTTTTAATCAGGCTTGCTTGAAATGTCATATTGAAATGAGAAAAGCAGCAAGGCTGTAGGAATCTCAGCCATAGACTGCAAAGCAGTAACTGCGTACAGAGCTTGGCAGGATGCACTGGGACTACCTGAGAGCTCTAATTGCCACCTATAAATATCAAATATCAGGATGTCTAGAGAAGGTGAGTGCAGCCGACAGAAAATAGTTTTACTCTGCGCTGTAGTATGATTCATGCTTTTAAGATCAAGATTAAAAGTCTCTGTTAGGTTCCAGACTATGATTTTATTTTCATTTACATCAAAGGATTTAAGAGCCTTCAAAACCCAGCATTTTTAAAAATAACTTTAAGCATACTGTCTGGCAATGTGAGTCCCAGTTAGCGCAGAAGAAGCCAGGCTCTCCACATACAAAGCAAATCACTGAAAAATCAGAATTAGAGAAATACCTTGTCCTCAATTTAACTCTGACAGCTTGTATTGTATTTTTGATTCAGGAAAAGGACTTTATGAAACGTGGGCCTCTGTGCCAGGACATAGCCCTGGGTGATAAGCCCTACGGACCAACAAAAACCATGCACCATAAAAGCTTATGCTTTTATGCAAGGCTCAGAGCCTTGATTTGAATTTTTGGGCTTGTTTGTATTTCAAAAGCAAAGCTACTGCATCTTGAAAACCGTATTCCAGAGCAAGTATCCTCAAAACACAGCCCAGGTTTGATCAAAAGGTTCTCAAGTCTGTAAACCTTTTGACAAACCCGATGAATGTTTACACTTTCTAAGTAAACTCCAAATCATGGGCTGGCATCTTGCTATGGAATTTTTTTAGCTTTCCTCCCTCCGCCCCTCTTCCCCTCCGCCACCTTGAGTTCTTGCCAAAAGCCCATCTACACCCTGGAACTGGACTTTCACTATTCTAATATTTTTATCGATAAACACAGGAGCAGGCACAATAAATAAATACCCCCACAGAAACAAAATACTGAGCTATATTTGTAAAATGCCAAATAAAAAGCAATTTTATATTTTGGCGTAATTTAATGTCCTTTCCTGTGGATCAGACTGCACAGTGTTCCCTTGTCCAAACCACTAAGATAATCCTTACCACGTATAGAAATAGAATTTAATTACGGAGCAATAAATACTCTGCGTGTTGTGTTTTGGTTTTTTTTTTCTTGCTGTATGCATTTTTCTATCAGCAGACAAAAGCTGACATTTATTTTACTGATAGCCCTATATTTCCCCTCCCGCTACCACCGCAGCAGAATTTCCCTTGCCCAAGGAAATTGAGAGGATCAGAGCACATCTGATGTTCCATTAATTTAAAACGGCTGCCAGGACTTGCATATTGTAGCAGCTTTAAAGTGATTGAATTTGGATTATTTCAAACTCTGGAAAGTCCTGCCTTGCCTGACAGAGGTGTCTCGAGTGACAAAATAAAATACGACCCTGGGACGAGAATATCTCGTGTCTGTACGTCCCCGTCCCCGCACGCAGCGTTGCAACAGGCAGATTAGGAGCCATGGAAAGAACAACCCTAATTTTTTTTCCCTTTCCTTTTTTTTTTTATTTTGGTAGCAGGCCCCTTTTTTAAGCTGTAGCCCAGCTAAGTGGAGACACCTGGTGTTTGCTGCAGCAAGTTCACTACAAATATATGAAAGGGGGAGAGGAGAGTAGGGGTGTCTGGGGGGGTGCCCTGGCTGGGGTGCAGCCAAAAAAATCCCTTTCCCCTGCCAGAGACTCCTCCTGTGAATATATCCCTGCCCTGATCCCAGAAAGGTTATTACACCCCAGCTCTGAGTGTCCGAGGGGGAAAAGCTTTGCCCTGTCAGGTGTTAAATAAACCACCAGCTTTTGGGCCATAACTGTTTCGTAATGCTTAGTGAGTAGCTTGTGCTGCATAGGTCCAAAAGCAGAAAAAGTTTATGCACGGCCAAAGGAATATTAAAGTTTCACTACAAAAGAAATATTGTGGCTGCCAAGGCCTGATTACTCATAAAACCCGCAGCATTATCACCATCCATCACTGCCGAGCTTTTAATGACCAAACTAAAAGGAGAGACATCAAAGGGGGGGGGTGTTGTCGTCGTTTTTCAAGAGTAAGGCTCCCTAAATATAGGACCAGTACTAGAGCTCAACATATTTTTTTGACCAAAAACTTGAAAAATCATTTGAATGAATCACAAAACATATGTTATGTTTTGCTGTAAAAGCCATGAAGTTTATGCAGTGCTCTATTATGGTGACTGCTTGGCTTTTCATGCATTCCTAAATTACCATGTAATCTAAAACCTTGTTTTCAGCTGCTCTATATTGGAAAGTCCCTTGCAATAATCAGGATGATTACAGGCTAGTATGGAGAACAAAACTTGTTTGTATTATTGCAAATAAAAATGTAGTTTATCAGACATTTTACCTTTCAAGGGAAAAATAAAAATAATAATAATAAACTTTCTCTTTTCCCTGACTGGAAATATTTTAAGCATGGGATTAATTCTGGCCACTCTACGACTTAAAAACACATGGATACTTGGTGTAAAAATATGTTTCTTTCCTGTAGGGACTTGACTCTAATTGGTGTGCCAAAACTATCTCACAGAGATTTCATTGTCTTATCTACTTACATCATCTTAATGCGATTTTATTTTACTTTGTCAAAGTCATATTAATGTAAATGTGTTCTTGATAGCAAACAGAGTTCTTTTTTATGCTAAACAGGATTCAGCTGACTCTAATAAAACAGCTTGCAATCCATTAGACTATAACTGTAATATAGTTATTTGGTTTCCCAAATAAAGACGGTGTCAGAAAGCTGTATGAGGATTTCGGTCTTGTTTTTCCACAATAATTGCTTGGGTGGGGTTACATTCTGATCTTTGAATGAATAGTATCGCTTGGAACAAACACTTCATATATCTTTTATCTTCCCCTTGCAATACAGTTCTGAGTTTTCTTTGAAAATGCAAAGCCACTTTTCCAGATAAGTCATCAAAATGTTTCCAAAGTATTTTAACTGCCAGATTAACTATATCTTGAATACAAAGATAGATGGCTTACATTCTTTATGCAGAAATCCTGCCAATGCATAGCAACTAGCAACAAATTAATTTCTTTTGCAACAGTGGGAAGGAAATAAAAAAAAGAAACCCTGCTTTGCTATGCAAAGCTCAAAAAGGTAAATAGATATTTAAAAAGAAAATAAGGTTACTCGTTCTGAAAGGGTAATCTGTAAGGAAAGAACAGAGGATTAAACATACATTTGCTCTCTTCATGGAATCTGTGTTCCAGCCTTCGCTTAATGTATTCAGCTAATTAAGGACTGCGGTGACCTTGTGGCAGATTCTGAAATCTAGGAATTTCTATTTTTTTTTTTAATTTTATTTTTATTTCTTTTAATGCTGCCTCCCCCACAGAGCTTAATACAATCTGTTTCAGGTCAAAGTCTGTTTATGTCAGCAATGTTCATACTACACAACTAAAATGTTTTAATGCATTTATCAACTGAAAATATTGCAAACATTTCATTTCCTTTGATACAGACACAAAAACCCCTCTGCCTTCATTGCAAATTCTTGTTCATATGAATCACTCTGAGTAATATTTGCTTTAACTTTCGTGTGGTTCTACAAACAGCCTTTATATGGCTGGACTTCAAAGCTGCTAGAAATAAAGGTTAGAAATGTGATAGGAGTAATCTATTATTAGGCATGAAACATTAAACCACTTTTAGTTATAAGCCTTAAAACCTGAATAATATGGATTTTTAACTTGCTGCATATTTATTGTGTTTTCAGTTACTTAAGTCATTTACCGTGGAGGGATTGTTTGGAACAGAAATATTTTCCATAGGAATACAGACCACAATTGGGTTTAATTTTTCCTAATATTTAATTTAGAAAAACTGCAATATTGTAACAGACGTCTCATATGTCAAAGCTGAAATACTCTGCTCGCTGTTCCTTGCAGTGTAAAATTAATCTCTTACCAGCACGCTGACCCGAAAGGCAGGTTTGAGTGGAACAGGCACGGGGCGACGAGAGGGGGGGGGGGGGAAAGGAAGATAAAATCTCGTTCTTCAAATAGCAGGGAGGGGAAAAAATTAACACAGAGGAATGTCACAGCCTGCCGTTGACATCCAATGACATAAAGTGATCCAAGCGTGTGTGTTTCTTCGACCACAAACCCCCGCACCGCCCGCAGCTGAGCGCTCCCACCGCGGGCGGGGTGTTGGTTCTTGGGTGTGCAGGGGGACATGGCTGGGCAGGGCTGTGCCCGTCGCCTTCGCCCCTTCCCTCCGCTTGCTGAACTCACAATGCCGTGGTCCCAAAGGAGCTGGACATGGCGATGGATCGCCGGCGCTTTGGGGGACCTCAGCCTCTTCAGCCAACAGGGGCTGAGCGGTGTTGGTGATGCCTCGCTCTTGCTGAGGGTTGTGTACTAAGGCAGCAGAAGAAAAATAAGCTGAAAACATGTAACAATTGAAGCCAAACAGGTCAGCCAGAAATAAACTATCATTTGAAATCCAGAATTTTAAATCCTCGTGAGGCTGGGAAAGGAGACGGGTGCAGCCTGGGCCCTGCGCTGTTCCCACCAGCACCAGTGGGAATTCTGCCATGGCTGACACGAGACACATTGCCCTTTTCGAAACATTTCATTTTCTTTCCTTAGGTCCCGCTGTGCCAAGTTGCTATGGCCGCTGGCTGCCCTGCCCAAGGTGGGCCAAGGGGATTTGCTCACCCCTTCGCGGTGGGCTCGGCAACACCAGGTGCCCAGCCCCTCCCAGGGCCATCGTCCACCACGAGTCTCATCACCAGGGAGACCTCAGCAGCGTGCACAAGGAACCCAAAACATCCCGTGGGGTGGGTAAGAGTCAAATCTACACCATGTGCGTGGGGAAGGCGGCATCTCTGAGCTGCCCTGCTCTCCCCTCCATCTCATGGGGTTTTGAGGGACTTGGTGGCTTCCCTCACAGTGCCTGGAGGGAGGGCAAAGGGGCAGAGCCCAGGGTCCCACCTGGGCTTGATCTGAAGAAGAGGGAGGGCTCTTGGGGACTTCAGACCAACAGAGCAAAGTCACCCATGTGTGAAACTGGAGAAGCCGAGCAAGAGCCCTCTGGCGTGGAGTTGGGAACGTCTCACTCCGCAGCGATTTGCCCACTGGAGAGTGGAAAACTCCCACTATTTATATTTTGCTCAGTGGCAGAAGGGGGTCACACCCACCCATGTCGTTAGTGTAAGAAAACACCAACACCAGCAGAGTGCCCACCTTCCCCTCTCCCATGCTCCTCCAGCACGCCTGGTCCTGAGCCAGGGCGGTTGATTGGTTACCCTGCAAGCCCTGGCACCGCGGTGCCACGCAAGGTTGCCCATTCCCGGGCAGCGTACGTGCACGAGCTGTAAGAGATGCAGAGTAAGGAGCGATGGCCCTGACCAGCAGCGGCGAGAGGCGTTAATGTTGCTGGCGAAGGTGAAAACACAATTGAAACTGTTTCTTTCGGGGGGTGTGCAGGACTGAACGAGGCGATACCTCCCTGAGCAGCAAATACCTGTAATTCGCCTGTCCTGGTCTTACAGACTTTCAAATTTGCTCTACAAATTCGGCTTGTTGGAGAATGTATAAACACCCAGAACTGTACAGGGCAACACATTAAACATTAACTTACTGTTGACTTTAAAAAACCCCTACACATGATATTAAAAACATAAGGGGGGAAGAGATGCCAAGCTGGTGAATGGAGCCAGCTGACTGCTGAGAAGAGGCTACGGCGTTTGCTCCGTAGCTTTGCCGTTTTCAGTAATCTGACTCACTGAGATATTTTTAGACACAGCAACAACTTCCATTGTTAAGTAATTTTTCATTTGAATTTTTCTCAAATTATGCTGTCCTCTTGGCCCTCAAATCCCTTTCTTCAGCGAGTCAGTGCTGCTCCCCACGCCCCAAGGAGGAAGGGGAGCTGTGGAGGACTCTTGATGATTCGGACCACATGGTGGAACAAGATAGATCTCAGCGTCAGGTTGGCAGGATATTTCCCTCTCTTCAAAGGTCTCCAAACCCAGAAAGATTTTCTTTGATACCTTTCCAAAGGGATTTATCAGTGTTGGGGCATACATTTGTTTAGATTGTTCCTGTAGGGTGGGACTTTCAAAGGAGCAAAAGGGTGCCAAGTGCCAAATTCTCACCAAGTTCTCCATAAAGATTTCCTTAGCTTCCTTTGAAAATGCTCGCTGTGCTCCCCATCGCTCCGTGCATCCCTGCTGGAAAGGTGCCCACGGTACCCTCACAATGTGGGCACAAGGGATACAGGAAAGATTGTGACATTTAAAGAGACAGGCAGAGGAAGAACTGGTTTGAGACAGAGGAAATGCATCAAAATGTGGAGGCTGGGAAGGAAACAAAGAAGGAGATGGAGACCAAATTCCCTAGACCCATCATCTTTCTTTTTTTTTTATCCTTCCCCTCTGCCTACTGTTTCTCTCAGGTTTTCCCCATCATGGCTTAGTGAAAACAGGAGGTGAGCGTGTGCTGTGTACTGAGAGCACGGGCAGAACTTGGGCCCCATAGTCAACTTCTGCTCGTGCTCTGGGCCGGAGACACGCTGGAACAGGCGCAGGTGACCCGATGGCGCCAGGCGTTAGTCTGGTCCCACTCGGGGCTCCTGCAGGAAAAGCAGAGGCTGTGCCCTAGGACAGGGCCAGAGGGGAGTTGGAGGTTTGGCAGCTGGTCACCTTATGGACTTCTCATAAAGCAGTGGCTAAGCCCTCCCTGGTGGTAGGTACTGCACGGCCTCAGAAGCAAGCGGGAGATCTGCATGGAGCTGCACAGAGACATTCAGGCCAGTGGCTCCTGAATAACAAATGCACCGATGTCCAGGCGAGGACTGCCAGAGCAATTTGTTCTCCTGCCCCGGGAACAGGGCCTGACGAGGACTGTTTGGAGAGGATGTCAGAGAAGGAATTTTTATTTTACGAGTAAGGAGATACGGAGGCTATTTGTGATCTGTTATAGGTGTGTTAATGATTTGTGGGCTAGGTTTTGGGCAGGTTTTGTGGTCCTCTGGTTGTTTTGCAGACGGAGAAGACCTTTCCAAGTTCTCTAATACTGTATTTGTAGTCATGTACCTGGCGGGGTTTTTTTAAATGATAAGTACCTAGAGGTTGCTGAGAGCCACACAATATGTCTTGAACCTAGTTTCTACTTACTTTGTTGGTTTCCAGATAGAATGTAAGATGTTTATTTTGCCCCTAAACCCCCATGGCTTTGCAAGTCTTGCAAAGAAAAGTGGTTCTGTTAAAGTTTGTCTTGTATCACGAGCTAAGTGAGCCTCAGCACATCCCTTCTTGTCCCGTGTTGCTCCAAGGATTAGGTGTCAGCTCCCCAGTTCAGTGAGGGCAGGCACAGATCTGCTGCAGTGGCTGTGCCTGCTGCTTCTGAGGAGGGTGAGGGCAGTGGGCTGCTGGGGCAGGGAGGCTGCAGGGGCCCTTGGGGTCCTTGTCTCTCACAGGGAGCTGGGGGGCAGAGGGGAGAGCCTGGAGGCAACCCAGGGAGAGACTCCCAGTTTGTCGCTGGGGCATTGGACAGGACCAGCATCCAGCCTGGGAAGCCCTCAGATCTCAACACAGGAACTAGTTGTTGAGAGGAGCTTCATAAGGCCCTCCTGACTGTAAGTTTCAGGAAATCAATTTCACTTTAATTTATTTCAAACATTCAGCTACCAAGAATAAAATAGGGACCTTTCACAGGTGTTTTGGAGATCTAATAAAACATATTTACAAGTCTGCAAAAGTCCTTTGCCATGTGCAATCAAATCAGCATTGCAAATATATCTGAACATGGCACTCCAGCATCAGCCTTCAGATGACACGTAACGTGTTTGCAGTTTGATGGTTCTTGCTCAAAAGACTGGCTAGAATATTTTTATATTTACATTTATTATTGGAGTTCATGGTTGAAAGATTTCAGCTCTGGGCAGCCCTTCCAATGGCTTTTAGCAGCGGCACTTGCAGTTGTGTTTCACATAATTAAACAGCCAACAATACTTAATGAAGAAATAAATAACATCAATAAAGTAGTAAATAATTATATGCAGGCAAACACCAAAGACATTATCCATCAGGCAACAGCTGTGAGCATTAGTTTTGATTAATCAATAATGTTGTACAATAGGAGCAGGAATGCTGGCCAGGCCTCTGGGGGAATCACCTACGCTTTTCTGAGCAGCAAGCGTCGTGATTTTAAACAGAACTTTCAGCAGAATCTTTAATTAAATGTAACAGCCAGGAGCTTCTCCAGCAGCAATGCCACACTTCTCAAAGCCCACCGAGCAGCTGGAGTTTAACAAAGATCCATTTAAGGAATCGTTTGTAGTAGGGAAGGTTTCTTGGTACGTCTGTGTTGGGGGATGCTGATGGAGTACCACGTCCATCAGTGAAGGTGCCATTGGGCTGAGGCCACTTTGCTGGGGTTTGGTGCCCCTCCTGGCATGGGGCTGGTGCTTTTGGCTCTGCCTCTGGCAAGGTGGCGCGGGGCACTCCCACCCAGCCTGCAGCTGGAGCCTGCAGGGCCTGTGCCTGCTCTGGATATTGTTTTAGAACGTAAATACGGCTCAAAGTTCCCACACGTGCTGCAGCTCCTCTGGAACCCACTGTGGGCAGGTTTGTGATGAAATCAGCAAAGTCTGGTTCATCTTTATCCGTACCTCCTGGATGGAGGTGTCTCAACAAAGCTTCCAGGAGGAACGGAATCCTCCTCCTTGTGAGCGCTCCTGTCACCAGCCCACTGATTTCCATGCTTGGGCAGCATCCCTGGGTTGTGCCGAGGGTTCTGCTCCAATCAGCCAGCCAGAGTGCAGGCTTCCCCTTCCCATTTTAGTTTTCCCTTCTTTAATGCATAAAGAGTTTTAAAATGATGCAAACCTCGAGAAAGTCTGATCGCAGCACCAGATCCCAACCTAGACAGAAGGCACAAGGTTTTATAACCCTTACCCTATTAGAAGGGAAAGAGAAGAAAGAACAGGAAGGGTTTCTGGTGCATCAGGGACAGGTTTCCTGTGCCTGCATCGTGATGGTTTGTTCCCCCTAAAACCAATTGCTGGTGACTTCTTGGCATCTGGATAAGCGACAGCACCACGTTGCTTCCACCATGAATCCAGTGCTGGAGATAGCTCTCCATGAGAAGAGGTGGGAGCACGAGGAGAAACAGGGGAGTGAAGTGAAGGGCTTGGTTTGATGTGAACAAAACAGACATGGAGACCCAATCCTGATGCGTTCCTTTAATGCTGTGAGATGGCAGATGCACGTGGGCATTTCAGAAGCATAAGGTACAGGGGTTTGTTGAGCAAGAAATGGCAAATCTTCACAGAGGGATGGACAGGGAAAGCCCTCAGCTCCTGTCTGAGAAATGGAGGTTTGCAGAAGGCAATGGGGGAAACACCCACACGGCTTAAAATGCCAAACGCTGCCCAAAGACCAATCCTGAAGCCTTTCTTTCCAAACCTTATCAGCAGAAAAACCATTATTATCTCGCATGATAATTGCTGGTAGCACAACAAACCCCAGAGGGTTTCCTTACCCGCTTCTCAACTTGCAGGCACTAATAAACTTCAGTGATAGCATTAATATTCCTGATAGTCTCTGTGGGCTCCTTCTCCCAAACGTGAATCTCATTATCATCTGCGAACCCAATGTAAATTTGTGGGCATTTAAAGGTGTAGCCTGTAAATTGTGGTGTTGCTGCCGGCTCACAGCCCCTCAAAGCACCTGCCAGCCAGCCACGGTAGCACCAACTCTGCTTCCAGGGCCTGGCATGGCAAATCTGTGCACATCTGGTTCAGTCCCAGATGAACGATACCAAGTGAAAACTGCTCCCAGTTGCCTTCCAAGATCAGCAGATACGATTATGGGTCTCCTCCTTCCCCTGAGAAGTTTACTGGGCTTGCTTGTCCCAGCACTGTGCGGAGCCTGCTCTTGGTTAATCACCCCCTCACTGGCCGGGGCGTACCCAGAGGCACAGGGCACACATCTGGAGGCACAGGGCACACATCTGGAGGCACAGGGCACACATCTGGAGGCCAAGGCTGGTGAGGACAAATTGACTATGTTTCCTGTCAAACAAAATCTCCATTGCATGTTCTTCGTTAATACAGTGTAGGTAACCTGTAAAACTCATGGCTTTTCCCTTCCCTACAAGACAGGAAAGTATATCACTAAGCCACAGGTAAAGGCAGAGTTTGGAGTTCTTTTTTTCAGTTCTTTGTCAAATTCTTTCACAGAATACCCCCACTGGCTTCAGGAACAGTATTTATGGCAAGTATTAATTTGTTCAATGAGAATAAATGAAAAAAATACAGAGGAAGAATAAGCTTTTGGTAAGATATAGATCTCTCTCCAGAAGAGAGGCATCTTAATAACAGATAACATATTGACATGACTTCAGAATAAAGCCTTATTCTAGATCCAATTGTAAAGTACCTTAAATACTATTTTTTCCCAGCTGGAAGAAGGTTTCTGCAGACCTGTTCTTCCCAAGCAGACAGTATTTGACATCTTGTGCTCTGCATCAGATAAGACAAGTGAATGATATTCAGGTATTTCTCTGCAGTCCTGTTATTCCTGCTTTGTTTTATTGAGATGAATCTCTGGATTCCTAAAGCCGGGAAGGGCAGATCTCATTAGACCTCCTCCTTTCTGTTCCCACTGACTCTGTTCAGAACGGGTTTACCCTTTGGTTGCTGTTTTCTGGTTATTTTGGTAGGGGTGGAAGTGCTGCCCCCGGGCACTCGGTGCCCAGCAGCCAGCTGTCACCTCCCTTTGTCTGTCACCACGGACCCAACTGTCCTCTGGTTTCACCAAAATTTAGGGGTTGGGAGTGAAATCTTTGTGAAGGATTGCAATTTTTCAAGCCCTTTTTATTGCTAAGCTAGGTAAAGCACCTCTCAAAGTCATTATTCAAATGTGGCATATGTTTTGCTGCGAATTTTCAGTAGAACTCTTTCCAGTGATTTCCAAAATAAATGAGACTTTGCATAGGACTTTTTCCGTATTTAACGTTGCCTTCCTGGCTTTGCAGCCAAGGCTTCCTTTTAAAGGCATGTGCACGAGATTATGCAATCGTAGTACTCCGGATACCCAGAGCAATTAAAATAAATCAGGCTAGGTATAATGAAGATGAGCCAAAGCATCTGTTTCTCAAGAGGATTTAAAAAAAAAACAAACCAACAAACACCAAGTCTCTCATCCCCAGGGGCCTGGCTCCATGGTGGTTGGACCTCACTGATTCTTGTCCTTTGGAAATGTTTCCAGCACTCCCTTGGGTAAGCAAAGGAAGAGGTGGAGAGGAGGAGAAGACTCTCTGCTATGGCAGCTATCCCTGCTCCATGGAAACAGTGGCTGGATGACCCCGTGTGTTTGGCAAATCTGGACTTGCAGGTCACTTCTCTTTCCCTTCTAGTGTTTTAGTTTGACGTGTGTGCCTGGATGGAGAGGAGGAGGAATGACTTCTGCACCCTCTCCAGTGTTCACCACACACATCCCGTGTTTATAACCTGTAGTTATTGACAGTAGGGCCAGCTCAGAGAAGGTGCAGAGATGTCCATCCCCCCTGATGCCAGCACCAGGGACCACAGTGACCTGGGACAGAGGAGCCCTTGCCTGTTGAGCCACTTGTCCTGCCAGACAAGAAGCAGCTTTAAGGCCATAGAGTTGAGGTACCAGGAGCTATTCGGGTTCGTTTTGCCCTCTGCTGACACTTGGCACCAGATGTCAAAAGCCTTTTCCAGGCAAAACTGTGGAGGAGGCAAAGGGCAGGCAGTCCCCAGCAGGTCATCTGCTGAGCTGCCTTGGTTACATACTTCGGTAGGAATGGCTTGAAGACAGTTTAGGCCAAGGTTAGATGTTGCTAAACTGTACCAGATGGTTGACTCATCAGTTTTGTGCCACTTGTCACTCAGGTGAAGGATGGGAGTAACTGCAGAAGAGACTGTTAGCACTTGAAGGATGAAAACCTGCGTGCAAAGGGAAGAGCGAGGTCGTGGTTGTGGACACACCAGCACTGCAGGTCCTCAGGGGAACTCAGGAGCCCTTTCTCTGTGTCACTGCATCTCATCCTACTGCTGGGGCGAAAGATCTCAATAACTGAGAGGTCAGATGTCCTTGTACAAACCAAACCGGGGAAAAGGAAAAACTCAGTCCCAAAACAGGGGAGCAAGAGTTGTCATAAGCACTTAGGCATCAGCAAGGCAGGCAAGGTCAATAAGGAGGTGAATTTTCCTGCTTTCACATGAGGGCAGGACAAAAAAAAGGAAAATTTTGAGTTTGGCTGGTGCATCCTCTGCATGGAAAGCCCACCTTGCCCTGGCTTGCTCCCCCGCAGCATTGGCTGTTCCCTCTGTGGCAGCTACATACCCTCCTCTGGAGTCCACCAAACTTATTAAAACACACGAATTTTCTCAGAAAAAAAGTCACAAAGACTTAGTAAGTGGAAAGAGGTCAGCTTGTTTACTTAAACCGATTTAAATCTGGCACACCGAGAATAGCAACTTGCTGTGACCACTGACTTGGGTAAATATGGCCTGGCATTCTTACGGTGGTATTTCCACCCCAGCTATCCCCATAACGCAGGGAGATATATATATTTTTATATATATACATATATATATATATATACACACACACATACATACACATATGTATGTTTTCACTAAAAACAGTTGAGGTAAATTATTTGACAGGAGCTGGATGTGAAATGGCTGGTGTGTGTGTGTTTCCTGCACGTCATTTGGAAACTGAAGTCCATCTAAAGTCCTACCAGGCAACATCCCCCTCCGAGATTTACAATTATAAAAGAAATAGTTTGGTCGCATTTAGCAACATTTCCAGTGAGAAATTTTATTCAGGATTTGGTGAGAAGGCGGCTATTTTTAGCGTATAAATTAGCATGTTTTCTGAAGTGATCCAGGCACGGAAGGATAATGGGGGTTCACTCGCTGGACAGTGATGGTCTTTCAGCTTTGAAATGACAATTCAGCTTTTCCAACACGAGATAAAATGATCTCCGTGGCCTCGGCTCCCTCTTTCTTTCGCAGCCGTCCACGCTACCACCGCACATAACAAGGCATAATTTTACATGAGTCGAAGATTGTGCTCTGAGCCAATATACAAGTCATACCTGATTGAATATTGCCATTTCAGAGCCACCAGCTAATCACATTTTTCAGGCTGTGTGAACAAAATAATGTTGTTATAATTACACACAGTGTTTGTGTGTATGCGCACATGTGTATTATATATGTATAATGACATTAGGATGATAATATAGCTGTTTCTATTAGCTCTGTGGTATTAATAAGGTATGACAGAAAGTTATTTGATACCATTTGAAATCCCACTTGCATTTTCATATTGCTCTCAGATGTAATTCAGGGACTTGATTTTTATGAGTTATGGCTCTGATGTCACTTGTATTTTTGCTCGTAATAGGTCCCACTGGAGCAAAATTCATCAGACTCAATTAACAGCATCTGAAAAGTGTATCTTGGTTAGCAAGCGATCAGGCAGAAACGGCGTGGGCTCAGCTTTAGCTGACCCATCACCCTGTGCCTCTGCATGGGACCAGCTTTCCCGGCACCAGGTAGCAGCTGCTGCATCTTACTGTTACTGGGAGAGTTAAGCAAGTATTTTTGGGGCTACCAAAGCGCTGGCCCTTCCCGTCCCATGGCTGCAACCCTTGTTATGGGTCTTGTAATGCTCCGTAACCCTCTGGGCATCTTCCTTGTTTCTGCATGTGCCATCCTGCCCCAGTCACTTTTATCCTGATGAATCTCTCGATACTCAGTGATGATTATTTTCCTTAAGCAGCCTGATCCAAGAGCCCTGGGGCACTGGGGTGCTCATTCCAGGCGAGCTGCTAGCAGTGCTACAGGGGAGTTAAAAACCACCATGCATGGGCAACAAAGAGAAGTGCAAGGTAAATAAAAATAACTCCAAATGCATGTAGGAATTGAGGACGGGGTTTTGAAAGCTGATCTCGCGTAAGGTTTTCTGCTCGGTTACGTTGCTGATTTGGGCTGGTGGATCTTCTGAAGGGAAGATAAACGCTGATTCCTGGCATTGCTAACACTTTAAGCTGGTGATTCAAACACCTGATCTAGAGGGCTCCCAAAGTGAGAGACTGATCCCAAACCTGCTAGACTGCACATGGGGCCTCACGGCAATTTCACAAGGCTTTGCATCCCATTCCATGTGCTGAGCAGGAGCAGGGGCTGGCATTGCCCCCACAGCCCTACCATGACTCCATTTCCCATTCTGGGCACTCCCTGTAAACCTCCTCTGTGTCTTAAAAGGCTGGAAGGGAAAACTCTAAGCAGAAAAGCGCCAAGTGAAGCAGAGCACCCCCCCAGCACTGCTGGCTGCCCCCCCGTGCAGGCACAGCCCCCTCGCAGCGTGGGTCAGGCTGCGTTCCCTTCCAAGCACAAAGCTGGGCTTGAAGACTCCAATTGCTTCCTGTCTCCCAACATGCCTGACCACAACTATTTTTAATTGTAAGGCATGAAAATAAAGTTATTTAATAAATTAACGCTTCAAATGCTTTTTGGTTCAACTTTGGCTGTTTATGAGGACCGGTCTTATTTTGGCTTCTATGCAGTCATTTCCAGCTACTGCTCTGTTTGATCTCCCTCTTATTTCCTTTGTAATCTACTGATCTTCTGTTGTTATCATTGCTGTGTTTTATGGTTTTGCATTACTTTATTGACTCAGTATACTGTAGGCTGCTTTTTTTTTTTTTCCTCCTTCCACTGAAAATAGCCTTTTATGAGAAGCTTAAGCAAAAGCCTGGAATGTCCAAAGGAAAGCACAGAAACATTACAACATTTTGCACATTTCTTTTGGCCAGAGAAAGTTACAAAATATTCATATGAAGAAACTTATCCAGTGCCTGCAGGACAAAATCCAGCTTTTGATAATATGTGGAATTTCAATTTCTGCTATAAACAGACTCTCTTTTTTTTTATTATTATTTTGAAGTATAAAGAGGGAAAGAAGGCTCCTATACAATTGATGTCAGAGCAATGATGAGTACACATACCCTCACTGCTGGGAATATGNAGTCGAAGATTGTGCTCTGAGCCAATATACAAGTCATACCTGATTGAATATTGCCATTTCAGAGCCACCAGCTAATCACATTTTTCAGGCTGTGTGAACAAAATAATGTTGTTATAATTACACACAGTGTTTGTGTGTATGCGCACATGTGTATTATATATGTATAATGACATTAGGATGATAATATAGCTGTTTCTATTAGCTCTGTGGTATTAATAAGGTATGACAGAAAGTTATTTGATACCATTTGAAATCCCACTTGCATTTTCATATTGCTCTCAGATGTAATTCAGGGACTTGATTTTTATGAGTTATGGCTCTGATGTCACTTGTATTTTTGCTCGTAATAGGTCCCACTGGAGCAAAATTCATCAGACTCAATTAACAGCATCTGAAAAGTGTATCTTGGTTAGCAAGCGATCAGGCAGAAACGGCGTGGGCTCAGCTTTAGCTGACCCATCACCCTGTGCCTCTGCATGGGACCAGCTTTCCCGGCACCAGGTAGCAGCTGCTGCATCTTACTGTTACTGGGAGAGTTAAGCAAGTATTTTTGGGGCTACCAAAGCGCTGGCCCTTCCCGTCCCATGGCTGCAACCCTTGTTATGGGTCTTGTAATGCTCCGTAACCCTCTGGGCATCTTCCTTGTTTCTGCATGTGCCATCCTGCCCCAGTCACTTTTATCCTGATGAATCTCTCGATACTCAGTGATGATTATTTTCCTTAAGCAGCCTGATCCAAGAGCCCTGGGGCACTGGGGTGCTCATTCCAGGCGAGCTGCTAGCAGTGCTACAGGGGAGTTAAAAACCACCATGCATGGGCAACAAAGAGAAGTGCAAGGTAAATAAAAATAACTCCAAATGCATGTAGGAATTGAGGGCGGGGTTTTGAAAGCTGATCTCGCGTAAGGTTTTCTGCTCGGTTACGTTGCTGATTTGGGCTGGTGGATCTTCTGAAGGGAAGATAAACGCTGATTCCTGGCATTGCTAACACTTTAAGCTGGTGATTCAAACACCTGATCTAGAGGGCTCCCAAAGTGAGAGACTGATCCCAAACCTGCTAGACTGCACATGGGGCCTCACGGCAATTTCACAAGGCTTTGCATCCCATTCCATGTGCTGAGCAGGAGCAGGGGCTGGCATTGCCCCCACAGCCCTACCATGACTCCATTTCCCATTCTGGGCACTCCCTGTAAACCTCCTCTGTGTCTTAAAAGGCTGGAAGGGAAAACTCTAAGCAGAAAAGCGCCAAGTGAAGCAGAGCACCCCCCCAGCACTGCTGGCTGCCCCCCCGTGCAGGCACAGCCCCCTCGCAGCGTGGGTCAGGCTGCGTTCCCTTCCAAGCACAAAGCTGGGCTTGAAGACTCCAATTGCTTCCTGTCTCCCAACATGCCTGACCACAACTATTTTTAATTGTAAGGCATGAAAATAAAGTTATTTAATAAATTAACGCTTCAAATGCTTTTTGGTTCAACTTTGGCTGTTTATGAGGACCGGTCTTATTTTGGCTTCTATGCAGTCATTTCCAGCTACTGCTCTGTTTGATCTCCCTCTTATTTCCTTTGTAATCTACTGATCTTCTGTTGTTATCATTGCTGTGTTTTATGGTTTTGCATTACTTTATTGACTCAGTATACTGTAGGCTGNGTCCCTGTCCCGCTGTCCCTGTCCACCGTCCCCGCACCGCTGTGCCCCTGTCCCGCTGTCCCCACCCCGCTGTCCCACCCTGCTGTCCCTGTCCCGCTGTCNAAAGCCTGGAATGTCCAAAGGAAAGCACAGAAACATTACAACATTTTGCACATTTCTTTTGGCCAGAGAAAGTTACAAAATATTCATATGAAGAAACTTATCCAGTGCCTGCAGGACAAAATCCAGCTTTTGATAATATGTGGAATTTCAATTTCTGCTATAAACAGACTCTCTTTTTTTTTATTATTATTTTGAAGTATAAAGAGGGAAAGAAGGCTCCTATACAATTGATGTCAGAGCAATGATGAGTACACATACCCTCACTGCTGGGAATATGTACTCTTCTGCATTGCCACAGTCTCTGTTGCTACCCCATTCCAAATGCTACCAATATTAGAAACTTAAGCAGGATGCTGATGTTCCTACCAGCCAGCAGCACTGGATGAAGTGACACCAAGGGATGGAGCCATGGAGATAGGGGACAAACCCTCCTTTTGCTCATGCTGGGTCCCCTCCGCTCCCCCACAGGTACTGAGCTCCTCAAGAGCTGGAGGTTAGGGGGGGTCCTGCAGGAGCTCAGTGCATGGATTGGTGGCTTGGGTCATCCTGCATCATTCCTGCCTCCAGTGTCCTGCATGGGTAAGCAATTCCTGCTGAGAGGACCAAAACATGTCCCTGCCTGGTTATCCAGCCTCACCACTTTCTTGACAGTGGTTATAACGCGGTGGCTTGGAGGGAGGCTTGGAGCGAGACTCTGGCTGGTGGGAAGAATGGGGCTCAGCAACTACCCAAGCTGCAAGTGATGCCTTGAGCTCAGGGTCAGCACCAAAGCTGCCAACAGTGCCCAGGCCCTGCTGCTGGGGTTGAAGCAGAGGGATTTGGGCACAGAGATGGGAAGTTCTCTTTGCTACTTAATTATGTATGGGAAAGGAGCAGCCCTACCTGCCTGAGATTTAAAAAAAGTGAATAAACAAATTGGGCACCTGTTGGTGCCCAATTTATTGTCACAATCGTTTGAGGACGGTTTTATCTGTGTGAGAATATAACCCTGATTAAACATGCCAAGGTCAGTGGAAACAAAGGTGAATTGCTGAAGAAATGTGAGTTATTCTGTCTGGGAGTTCACTGGGGGTGAAACGGAGCAGCACTCCCGGTTTTGTGGGGATGTGTCAAGGTGTGGGTCTCACTTGCATCACCTCCCATACCTACCCAGCCCCTCCCAAACATCCTCCCCCCAGAGAACTGAGCTCCCAAGCACAAAGTGACAGATTTTAGTGGCCAGAAGGGCTGCTATTCGCAGCTCTGCTGGGCTGTTCTGCTGGTTTTGCCTATCCAAGGTGAGCTGGTGCGAGGTGGAAACCCAAGCACTGGTACCCACTGGCTTTCTGCCTGTCCCGTCCAGCACCTCACTTGCCCCTGGTGCTCACAGCCTTTCCACCACTGTACAGCCGAGAGGCTGCAAGGCCACAGACTAGACAGGCATTTGGGGCATCTCCGAAGCGTGTAGGACAGGAAAGATGAAACCTTTAAAAACTGGAAGGATTTGGTAATTCCTTCAGATGAACCAGCAGAAAAGCATCCCCCTCTTTGAGAAGCACCCAGCATCCCAGTGGAGCCTGCACCAGGTGCCCAGCCGCACCTGAGAGCCGTGTATGTTGGCATGAGTTCCTCACCCGCACGGTGCCCGGGCAGACGTTTCCCATGTTCCCGTGCCTGCTCCATTCCCCCTGTCCGGGGCCACGCGACCCTTTGCCCGCGCCTCGCACAGATTGCTCCTCGCTCCCGGTCACCGACCGTCACATCCAGGGCTCGCAAAGGGTGGCCGCTCGTGCCCGGCGGGGTTTGTGCACCAACCGTCCCGACAGCCCCGCGCTGTCCCCGCATCACTATCCCGCTGTCCCGCTGTCCGCACACCGATGTTCCGCCGTCCCACCCCGCTGTCCCCTTGTCCCCGCACGGCTTTTCCCCTGTCCTCGCACCGCTGTCCCCCTGTCCCTGCACCGCTGTCCCACTGTCCTCGCACCGCTGTCCCCCTGTCCCGCCGTCCCCACACCCCTGTCCCCACTCTGCTGCCCCTCTGTCCCCGCACTGCTGTCACGCTATCCCCACCCCGCTGTCCCCCTGTCCCGCTGTCCC
>VWZG01008393.1:33087-50802 GCA_013396735.1 Grallaria varia | reverse complement strand
TTTTTTTTTTTTTTTTGCAACAAGAAGGCTTGAAATTGTTTTATATTATCAACAGTAATTATTAATTAATGTGCAAGGCTTTTTGAAAATAACAGTGTTTTATTTCAGAGCTGAATGAAATATGGAATGTTCCTGTTTTCTGAAATTATAATTGTGAAAATTTTACAATTCACCTCAGAAAAACTACAGTTTCTTCTCATTTCTTGGAAACTTATCTATGCATTTTTTTACATTTCTCAAGGCATTTTATTTCAACAGTTCAAACACAAGACAGAGTAAAGGCACGAAACTATGAAATTGGAACCAGACTTCTTAACTACCTAGCTGAGAGTCTAAACACTCTTTTGCTTAATTGTAGGTACTTTTGTCTGACCCTGACAGTCCACAGGTTAACAATGCAAAGCACTACAGCTGAAGTTATTGGAGACCTCTTGCTCATCACTCTTACCACAGACATCAAGTTGCTAAACACGCTGCTGCCGGTTTCCACTTTCTGTTAAAATAACTTCTAAAGCATTACATATCAATTTGAACACAAGGATACGAGTCACACAGGAAATTATCTACCATCTGGGAAACCTAAGGTCTACTTCTACATTTATGTTCTCTAGTTGTGGATGAAACAGTTGCATACAGGGATTTTAAAAGCAACTGAATCCTTACTTAAGAAGATTGATTAGCCATGAAACATCAGACTTGTGCAGCTGAATACACACATAATCATGCAGTTGCATTCCTGATTTCTCTAGGGTGTTAAGGACTCTGAGGTGTTTAATGCTGGGCTGTAATTTCTTATTCTGGGTTTTAGTGGTTTGGATTGGTTTTTTTTTTTTACCTTCTTGATACAAAACATCAGGAATTTCACCTTCAAAAAACTTCTCATCATGAATTCAAGTGACAGAATAAAGAACATAACAGCTGCCCTGGTAAGTAGCAGTTACTGACAAATATGGTGGATAACAATATATAACACACAATTTCTGCTGAGAAAAGTCTGACCCCAGTGTCCTGCTTCTCATGAATTTTAACTTAATCTATCTTGACTAGAAATAAATAATATAGCAGTATATAGCTGTCCACTACACTTTGCTGAATTTTCTTTTGTTGCCTTCTGTAATGCTGCAACAGTAAACATATTGGTAGAAGCAAACCAGTGCTAGTAAATAGGAAGCTAAGGAACATGAAAGAATGGAGAACTGTATTTCCAAGCAGAAGTACATGAATCACAGATCACTGAAGTTAAGTAGGTATGCACTAATGGCATAACCCTTTAATAACTGTTTTGAAAACCTGTGATGAAAGATGACTAGAAAAGGACAAAAAGAATACCTACCTTTTAAAATTTACAGAGCAGCAATCCAAGGAACTACTCAAAACTCTACAGTTCCTAAGAAACTACTAGAAGAAAGTCAAACCAACAACCTGTAAGCATAGACAAATCAACAGGGAGATGAGAAATAGCCATCATTGGCTTTTCAATAACCAAGGAAGAGGGAGATTAGGAAATTTCAGAAAAAAAGAAAAATCCAGATAACATGTCACTGTCACATAACAGACACTGTCACATGTCTTGCAAATACATTGTGGTACAGAATCTGGGCATGACTTTTTCCTGCACAATGCATCAAGGCTAAAAATACCCGCTGCACATTGATTCTGTAAAGCCCCAAGTTAACGCCCATGCACTTCTTCCCATTTTTCTAGGAGATCTTCAGTGCAGGCCCTCAATTTCAGAGCCTGGAGCCTAAAGGAAGAGGTATAAGATGTGAAGACTTCTCTATGTCAGAAACACTGCCAAAATTAGTGCTTCACAAAATCCTCAGTCACCACTGTTGCCTCACATATTAAAGTGTAGGATAACCCTGAATAGCAGACAAACCTGAGAAAATGAGCCTTGCACCTTGCCACGGCTTCCAAAGCATGTGGACAAAGGAAAACTTGCCTGCAAGTATTTGCAGACTCCAAACCACTTTGTACAGGGATCCCACCACCAGTACAACTCATCAGAACACCATATCAAAGTATCACCCATAAATGGGTCATTTTAATATTGAAAAAAAACCCCAAACTGATCAAATGAGATAGTTCAAGTATGTGGCTTAGCTCTACTGCCATTCTGCATTTTTACTAACGAAGTAGAGAAAGAAAGACTATCCTTTTTAGACCCACAGGCACTGGCAATCTAGTTTTTCTGTAAAAGAGGATTAGAATTCAAATCACAAGCTTGAGATGTGATCTGAAATAGATAAGATGCAAGCCAACTATGGATAAGAATATTATCAGCTGGACAAACATAGGGTGAGGAAGAACCAGACTGAAAGGACCTAGGATCCACAGTTAATCATCTATTAGTCATCAAAGCAGATTTAAAAACAAACAAACAAACAAATAAACAAACAAACCCCACAACCAAGAAACCCCAAACCTCTTCAAAATTCCCAATATATAAGAGGCTAAAAAAAAAAAAAAAAACAAAACAAAAACCCCACAACTGCCTCCACTGACAATGCAAAACACTTCAAAGCTACACCAATTCCACGGATTCAACAATATCTCTAAGTTACATGTCACCAATTCCTGAACTAAGGAAGCTCCACCTCATAGCACATCCCTCATAGGCACTCCCCTCCCTAAAAAAAACCCCAAACTACTTCAGAAATTATAATACATTGAAGTGGACAGGAGGTTTAACAAAAGGATACATATTTANACAGGAGGTTTAACAAAAGGATAAATATTTATATTTCACACAGGGTGTTGTCAGACAAAAACCAAGACTAAACGTAGTGCAAGAGCTACTAGAAAAAACATGCAGGAATATGGGACCTCTTTATCTATTGGAAGTATGCATATTGATATTTTAAAATTTCTATACCACAACATGGTAGATGTATCTGGCAAACTTCAGCTATTTGCAGGCACAGCAACTTCTGTTATCTCACAGTCTAATCAACTTTTAGGTACAATGAACTTCCACCAATGCTTAAAGATACTACAGCATGAAATAATAAGAAAATTTTTTTATAAATAGCCATGTTATATCAGAAAAAGATTTTTCCCTACACTATACTATTTCTGAAATATAATAAGTCATACTAACTAAATATAGTCCTCTAGCATACTGTGATATTCTGTCTTTTGCTGAGAGTACCCTACCCAAGCAGATAGATTAAAGACTTAAGACAATTTCTGTATAAACCCTCAGAAACTCTTCTTTCCTGAAAACACCTCACAGACACTTGCATCCTGTGGCAAATTTCAAGACAAGAGAAATATTAACAATTTATCTTATATGACTTGATTAAGCACAGATTTACATTGTCTATATGCAGAAGGTTTTAGAAGATTTGCTGAAAAAAACTAAAAATTATTCAGGCGGATCTTCACTAAATTCAGAGACTGTAAGAGATGGAGCACCAGATGTGAAGCAGGGCTGATGAGTAGAAGCACTTTCTTAGAAGGTCACAGGATGTGTAGGATCACAGCAGGACAGCTGAAAGAGCTCACAATGGAAAGATGTAAGGGTGCTGTTTTGACTGAAACAGTAAAATAAAACCTCTTCATTTGGCTGACTTTGTTTTAACTTGAAACAGAAGGGGACAGGAGGCTCCCTTCAAGCATGGAAATGCCATGAGCTGCTGCATAGCTGGCATACCTTCCCAGTGTCAAAAAACATTTCCTGAGTCATATAATGCTCAGTTCAGACAACAGTTTAGCAGACATAGCAAAGAATTTTTGCCACCAAGTAGCCTCACGCAGAGCACAGCCACGCTTTGTCAAATCTCCTGTGCACACCGATGGGGAAGTGATTTGATGCCAGAACTAATACGGGCCAGCAGCAGGTCTGTGCTGTGGGTTCCCTCTTCCAGAAATCAAAGTGAACTTCACAGTCTACACCTCAAACGCAACTTTCTGTTCTTGATGCTGGCATTGTGCATATTAGTTCCGAAGGTAACTGAGCAAAATTCTTTAGGCGCTGTTACGTCTCTCCATTCCTGTCCCAAATCCAGGACAGGAAAAGAGATAGTCTGAGCTTTTATAGATAAGACATCAATTTTATTTAGCTGTTTGCATTAACTATAATTTTGTATTAATGAAAGGAGTGAATGGATGGAAAAGCATATCACCATATCAGCATCTCACAAACAGAACACTTTCCTAGCATAGTATACACAACGTTCACACCTACATTAGCAAAGTACTCCATTTTGCAAAGCCAGGGACGACTCATATCCTTGAAAAATAAATCCATATAACTTCTGAAAGTGTTAGAGAGAATAAGAATTATTTCCAGCACAGAGGCATGGCTATTATATTTAAAAGTTAAAATCATGTTTATTAAAAAAAAAAATTGAATTTCTACATTATTTTTAACTCACATACAATCAGTAAAGTACATGTCTCAAATAACTGTATTTAATGTGAAGTACTATTCTTCACTTGTGTATTTTCTTGATTTGTGATCTTTCTTAACTAACAAAATGGGAAAAACACACAGAAACTTAATAATAAAAAGATACTTGAATCTATCACAGGCTACAGTCAGCTCCCATAATTTTGCTACACAAATTTGCTAAAGAAGATTTTTTTAAAACTTACTGAAAAATAAAAAAAGCACAGGTTGAGAGGGGGCAAAATGAAGCATCTGCAGGAGATACATCTTTCTAGTGTGGCTATCCGCATACTACATGGCTGCCTGCGTACTATGTATTATGCTGAAAGATTTAAGAACATCTACAGCTAACAGTAGTCTAACATGGCAACAAGGAAGGAAAATTTTGTGTTCCATCTTAGGAAAGAAATATGGCACTTCTGCCCCAGCAGAAAAAAATCAAAAGTGGAATGACTGTCAGAATAAAACCTCATTCAAAAGAAGGACTCTTGCATTTCATTAGCTCTGAAAGTGCATGAGTGACAGATCCAGAAATAATATTGTATTTCTGCCCAATACAAGTTTGACAAAGACAGAAGATGTGCCCCAGAAATTTCACTGCCTATGTCCTTCAATCCTTAGTCACAGACAGGCCGATTCAGTCTTTAATCTTAAATTCTTTGTTATCTTCATTAAAATTGTCAAAAAGGGAACACATTTGTTCCAAAACAGAAGAAATTCTCCGATACAACCACCTGTCCAGAATAAATCAACAAAAATCATTGGGCTGTTTAACCAAACCACAATATAACAATTTCCATTCAGTATAAATCAAGATGTCATGCAAATTACCAATCTTTTATGCTAAATGATCAGTCACTAAACCCAGTAAAATTGTGATCTCTATCTCATCATCTTCTTTATGCTTTTCTGCTGCATACTTTTCTTCCTTTCTTTTCTATAACTCTTTCCTACCAGTCTTGCATACACTCAGCACAGTACATTGAAAAATAAACAGATCAGAACATTTGAGAACAGTTTTCCAAAGCTGATGCAAGATGTCCCTGTAAGGAAAACTGAAACGAATAAACCCCCTGTACAGCAAGTAAGTAGAGGAAAAAGTAATCTGCTTAAAATGCAGCAAAGAGAACTCCATTAAGAAAATATTTGTAAGAGTAAGGACAATGGAACACTGAGCCAGATCAACTGGGAATTTTGTTTAGTCTATATAATTTCAGAAATTGAAAGAAGACATTATTTTGATCCAGCCTTTGAGTATACAAAGGCAAAAGGATCATCTCTTTAATTTCCCTTTCGATTTCAGAATTGGAAAGCTAAGTTATTTAATTATTTCAGCAGAATGGATCTGAAAAAAAACAGTTTAGAGTAGTAAAAAAAATTTTTTTTTCTAATGAAAATGTCTATAATTCTGCATCTTACTACTTGAGCTATGCCTTTTAACATTTTGTGCATACGTATGTATATGTACTGCAAATGCTGTAACAAGTATATGTCAAAACTGAACACATCTAGTTTTGGTAAACACAGCTTGATATTGATAATTATGCAGACTTGCATCATAAAAGTACTAAAACTAAGAAATAAGAAAAATACTAGCAGATATTTTGTCTAAATACAAAAATGTTTGCCATTTTAGTAATCCTTAAACATCAACACACATGCAGCTCAACGTGAAACTATATTTTACTGTCACATATTTCTACTTGAGCCAAAATTCTCAATACTTTTCCAGTTTTATTCTTTCAGGCAGTGCAATAGATTAGGTAGATAGCTGTAATCTTGTCTATTTGTAGCACTGCAGTAGTGCAGATTAGTCTCAACCATCTCTGTAATCCTGCAGACTAGAAAGGACACGTATCACCTGATCTACCAATTTTTCATCTACTTTCCTCCCTCACAATATTTCTAATGAATCTACTCCATTTGGGGTTTTTGCACTGAATGTTGCTCAGCACCCAACAGCAAGCTGCTTCTCCAGTAACCACTACTATATGGCTTCTAGCTCCATGACTGAGAGAGAGTGGTAATTAGATAATGGCAGAAACATCTCATCAGAGGCTGATCAGGTATCTGTGATGAGCAATTTTACATCAAGTAAAAAACATAAGGAATCAGCATTGAAAATATCTGCAGTAACTAAGACACAACATCAAAATGGAGGCTAAAGCCTGCTGCAGTTTCCCTTGGCTGCAGCCTTTCCTCTCTTTCCTCTTTCCACTGTGTTCCAAAATAAATCCTCCCACCAGCAGAAAGCAATTATCACTATTATTTTTAGATACCACCTCCCATACACTTCCTGACATTTTCTATAACAAAGTGATGCCTTTGCTGTTCATGAAAGAAAGCACTCACACTAGGAAGAGCTGGACATCCAACCTGCAATCAATAGGCAAGATTAAAACACACACAGTACACAAAAGCATTTTCTCCTGACCACTTTACCCCTGTCCCATCAGCTGGCTGTTGCAATCCCTAGTTAAATGTACCTATATTTTCTGAATTGTCACACAAGGAGCTTAGGTACTCAGGTCTGTGGTTTCTTTGGTATTGTGGCTGCTTCCTATCTACATTCTGGAGTAGTGCAAAGCACAGAGGTCCAACCCTACCTCTTCATACGACATGACAAAAGCTGAGAACAAGGCTTACACTTCAGGAACCGTCAGCTGAACACAAATGAATTGTTTAAAGGCTCCAGACAGCATCCATAGTACATGAGGGTCTCTCCATCTGTGATATCTCTAGTGGCTATATCTTAAACCATTGAAGTTGCATCTATACCACATCTGCAAAGATGTGCTCACAGTGCTTGCTGACATAGACAGAACATCATGAACGACAACGGAAAAACAACTTCAAATTTTCACTTTAAAAAGTCACAAACAGTGGAATGTCTTTAGATGGACATACCACCAAATACAAAATTTTCTCAAGAAAAATTAGGACGTTTATGTATGACCAGCACCAAAATCATTGTCAAAATTAATTGAGCTGCCTTTTCAAACCATAGTCTGTGAAGTCCCCTTCCATCTTCAGTTAAATGAGAAATAATACTAATTCTCTTTGAACAGCACATTAATCAAAAGATTAATCAGAAGCATTAAAGAACAATAAAAATGAATGACATCATGCATACAAAAAGAAATACAAATTAGTACATAAAAATCTCTCCCCTTCCTGCCTATGTGAAATGAATATTTTCAACTTATCTTTTTAAAGGTAGAAATCAAATACTGAGCATCTCCCCTCTTCCAAATATTAAGCATTTTCTAGCTTCAAAAAACCACAGAAGCCTAAATGGTAAATAATTTTTCCCTTTAAATTTTAGTGTATTAGAATTTGACTCAATTATTTGTGTGAATTTGAGAGACATATGGAATACTTTTAACTGATCATCATTAAATTTTATTCAATACAGACCACTAGAATGTCCATAGCTGTTTAGTTCACTGATCAGGGACAATTCACTCAATCATGTTGAAGTGAGACAGTGAGAGGCAGCAGCTTTCCCTCCTGAGCTAAAAATAGAGACAAACCCCCTGCAGCTCAAGCAAGAAGATTGTCCCCTCAGCTTACTTCCCTTTCCAGCCAAGCTTCCTCCAGCTGTTTCAATATCCAATATTGGATGTATCAGGAAAAGTAAATACGTCTCTGGCATAGACAACTAAGCTAGGCATCTACAGATGTATGCATGCACTGTATGCACTTTTTTACCCTAGATGTTCCACTTTTAGAACTAGGAAAGTCAGCAAATACCTTCACAGTGACATTCTCCTCTTTCTTATTAAAGGAATTACAATTTATATTCTTGAGTAGTTTGTATCCATATCAATGACCTTTCATTAAAAGGAAAATCAAGGTTTCCAAAAAAAAGTGAGTGTCTCAGAGAAAACAGGTAGGGTCAGCATGAGAGACCTTTGGAAATAGTGTTAAATGGCAGAAACACTTTCATTTCACTTGTTGCAAAATTAAAATTTCAACTATGAAGCAGATGGCTTGAAATTCCAGCAGACTTGACTTATATATTGGCCATTCACTGATAGAATCACAGAATGGTCTGGGTTGGAAGGGTTCTCAATGATCTTGTAAAGTTTTAATCCACCTGCCATGAGAAGGGACATCTTTCACTAGTCCATGTTACTCAGAGCCCCATCCAAACTGCCTTCGAACACATCCCAGGCATGGGGCATCACAACTTCTCTGGGCAACCTATTCCAGTGTCACAGTATTCTCATGGTAAAGAATTTCTTCATAATACATAATCTAAGCCTACTCTCATTTTAAAACCATTCCCCCTTGTCCTGTCACTACATGCCTTTGTAACAAGTCCTTCTCTATCTTTCTCACAGGTTCCCTTCAGGCACTGGAAGGCCACAATTATGTCACCCTGAAGGTTTCTCTTTTTCCAGGCTGAACAATTCCAATTCCCTCAGCTTTCCTCATGGGAGAGGTACTCCAGCCCTCTTATCATCTTGGTGGCCCTTCTCTGCACTCGCTCCAGCAGGCCACTGTCTCTCCAGTGCTGGGGACCCCAGAGCTGTATGAGGATCTCACCAGAGCAGAGCAGAGAGGCAGAATCACCTTCCTCAACCTGCTGGTGATGCTTCTTTTCCTGCAAGTGACATCTCTAAGGATGAAATCAAAACTAAATAGAATATTATAGCAAAAATGTAAAAAAACCAAAAAAAAACCCAAAAAATCCCACAATAAAAAACAACTGGAAAAAAACCCAAACCATAAATCAAACAAGCAAACAAAAAAACCACAAAACACACCACCAAAAACCTCAACAAAATGCACTTTTAACTTGCTGATCTGACTTATGATTTACACTAGTATCACCTCCTCCATGTCATGACTATTTCTGACTGCCCTTCACTGGTGTCCTGTTTAGGCGTCTGTTCACAGAACTGTGTTTTGTCCCAGTTCTCAAATCCATGTCAGCTGCCTGTGACCACCTGATGGAGCTGCATTTCAGCTGATCTCTGCTGGGATGCAGGATCAGCCTGGGTTTGGCCAGCAACTGCCATGTTGGATTTATCCATATTTCACTCCTGTAGGGGGGAAGAAAACTGAAATGAGCGAGCACTCCCATAATTTTGTAAGACCTTTTCAATGCTGCTATATTAAAAAAAACTTATTCTGCTATATAAAGGGCAGTTCTCACTTTTAACAGAAAATTGCATTTTATACCTGCAGGAAAAATAGGAACTTACCTACATTTTCAGAATTCTTCCATATATTCTTTTCCAATTTCATATTGAGGTTTTCACATGATACCAAATCCTCACTCAATATCTATTTAGGTTGCTTGGAAAAATCTGATCATCATTCTACAAATGTCTTGTAATTTACTATAATTTCAACATGAATTTTTCATAGAAGTGGCCTAAAACAGCTTTGAAACTGTATGAAACAGATCAAATCACCATATATTTCAGTTAAGATTAGAAGATACACCTATCTTGAAGTTCCTAATTAGCTGAGTATCAGACTAGATATTTTGACTGCTAACCAGTGCTCAACATTCATAATTCATCATTAAAATACAATGCACTAATTTCTTTCTGAGAAACACTTAATCTTCTACATAGATAAATCTATAGCTCAGAAGAAATTGTCAGTTATGTGCAATGAACGTCTTGTTACAGCAGCTGAATTCCTGGCAGTTGTGTCCTAAATGAAATATAGTTCTTTAAACAGAGCAAGCACATGGCCTGGTTGTAATATCAACGTATCATTTTTAAAATTCCAAATTACTTTAAACAAGAAAATGTGTACAATTACTCTTATTCCTTATTTCCACAATATTTCTTTTAAAAAAAAACCAACTCTTTGATTTGCGGGCTCTTAGGAACAGGAGTAATAGACTGGTAGAATTAAATAAATTGATTGGTTTTATTTTAATGTCTTCTGTACTTGTACTAAAACCCAGAATTGCTTTCAGAAAGTTGCAATTAAAAAAAAACTATATTAAACTCATGGAAATCAGTTAAAGGTGCAAAGACACAATAAGGTGACATTTCTTTAAATGTTCCTTCCATTTGTTCACTGACAAGTGCAAAATACTCATTCTCACTCTCACTTTGATCATTTCTTAAAACAGTTGTTCGTGCTCTAGCCATTCTAAAACAACAATTTTACACATTTTACGTTAAATTGGCAAAAATAAATCCAGAGGTTTTGTTTGGTTGGTTTTTTTATAACATCTACATCATTAGTCCTAAATGCTATCAACAAAGTTAGTCAACTCTCAAAAGAAAATTGCCCTTTCTTCAGCAAATCAGAGTCATAGTTTCACTCCACTAGCACATTTGTCCTCAATAAATACAAAATTAACATTCACCATCTATGTTCCCTTTAGGTGCTGTTCCCTTCAAGCATTATGGTCTTATACATCACTTACACCACTTATATTGTCATATCAGCCCCACCTGAAGCTGGAAAGACCTGTCCACCCTCTGTCTACATGGGCTAGAGCAGCTGAACTGCCTGCCATTATCAGCAAGTTCCCAGACTAAAATGCCTACCCCCAACTCACCATTCGTATCAAACAGCTCCTTACTTTCCCATAACTAGTGAATAGAAATATTACAGAGATTTAGTCAAAACCTACTACTAGATCTCCTCTGAGTCTTTGGGTCTACTATAACAAAATAGTTCTCAGGCTTTGTTATCTGTGACAGATGTTCCTCAGCTTTCAGACAAGAAGATTCTTGCTTTATAAGGACCACAAAACTTTGCTTGAAGTATGTGATAAAGGTAAGCCCATAAAGTGAGATTTAATCAATCCATCTGATTCTATTTTTCAGTGCTTTTTTCCTTTAAACTGGACAAGAAACTCAAGTGTTAAAATTTAAACTGCCACAACATTGCCTTAAAAAAGCCAGGTATGTTATCGAAAACTTGATATTTTCAAATAACCCAGCAACTACCTCCTACTGTATCACTTAGTGCAATTAGTATTTTAAACATCTTTTGAAGTGTTGGCAAGAGATGATGAGCACCAATTGATGAGCTCAAATGGCAGCACTTGGATTTTTTTTTCCCCAAACAGCACCTATAATCAGTTTTATAGATGTTGATGCATTACCTAAAAGTGCAATCTGCTAGAGATAGGAGTAAATGCCATGGCTTACATTTTAACCATGTACCTTCAACACCTAGTGTCTCTAAAGTTACAGGGATAACGAATACTAACATAGATTCAATTAACTTTCAAAAAGCCCTCCCTTCAGTTTGTTGCGTTTAGGTGCTACAACAGTTTGAGATAATCTTAGTAGGTGTTTGCCAATAATTTTTGTTAGTTTATTAATCAATATGAAAGCTTTATTTCTTGAAAAATAAAATACATCTCTCAATAGACTATATAGACCTATTCTGCAAAATACCCTAGGGATTATTTATCTGTGGTGGTTTTTTTCAGGTACTTATAGAGTCTTCTGTTACAGACAGTATTCTTTCAATCATCCTATAAAACTTTTTCTCCCATGGACACAAAAGATACACTTAGTAGAAACTGACAAAATTAAATCTGTAGACCACTAACACAATAGTTCAGCTAAGTACCTTGATACCAATGTGCACAAGATTTTAGGAACCCTTAAACCATGGATTAGTGGCATAATAGACTATATCAGCTTGTGTCAATTCCTACTTATGTTACTTTAATCAGGATTACCAACACAGGAAAAGCATCAGACCTTCATAATACCTATTATGCTGTTCTGTAAATGAAACATTTTCATAAATGCTAATACTGTAATGTGATATGAACATATATTATGCATCACTGTCCCCCTTCAAACTGAGTATAAATGACCCATGTGAAACTACTGTTATAAATATGTATGTTAAATAATTTAAACATATAATATGGTGGGTTTTTTTACTTACAACAGTTATAAACACGAAAATCACCTGAAAATTAATCAAGAACAGCTTTCTCCAGTTTACAGAGAATAATTTAGGTATCTTTTGCTACATTAAAAAAAAAAAAAAAAGCTTAACTTCCTTGTTTAAATTTCGCAGTTAAGTTTAAAAATATGGAAATACTTAAATGAAATTGAATACAATAGCAGAACATGCAAATACTGTAACTTTTAACATCTAACTCAGTTGTACTTTACCTCTGACCAAACAAATGACAAGCAGACCAGACACATCAATCCACACTTAAATACTGCATTTTCCACAATATCTGGAAATACTAAAACAGGATGAGATAGGTGACTGGGTTACATGTAAAATTATATTAAAATACATATTTGTGTGACTTTAAAGTGAATTACAGTAAAATTCTGAATAATGTGCTACCTTGATCTTAATAAAAGAAGTAACAAAAGTCATTTGATATGGTGGGTATGGCAGCAAAAATTTAGAAAGATCTTTTGCATGGTACCTTATTCAAAATTTCAATCTTACCCCTAGAAACTAAATCAAAACTAGTGAATCAATCATTACTCTAAAGACTCTATTCTACAGAAGTAAAATTAAGACATTATAATTTGATAGTACTGCATTCCAACTTTTTATGTCTTGCATTTTAGTTATCCTGCGAATCCAACTCCACCAATGTTATCTGCTTAATTAATAACTTCAATACTTAGAATATGGAAAATCTAATATAAGTATTGAGCATTATTATCCTCCTAGAAATAGAGAAAAGGTAGTCAGCTTCCATCAGAATAAACATCCCAACAGTTTAAATATATCAATACAAGATCTTAATATTCAGAAGAAATACCACAACAAAATTAAAGATTCAAATGAACAAGTTAAAGATTCAAATGAACAACAAAGAGAGCAAAAGCATTTTCACTGATAGTTTTTGAAGCAGAGAAATGATGTTTCAAGCATTGGAATGGGCTTCCCATGTAGGAAGTGGACACACCATCCTGGTAGTGTTCAAGAAATGACTAGATGTGGCACTTAGTACTATGGTTCATTTGGCATGGTGGTATTCTATCAAAGGCTGGACTCAATGATCTTGAAGGTCTTTCCCAACCTTACTAATTGTATGAAACATTCACTTCTTAACTTGCTCTTCTGTTTCACAGTTGACCAAGACATTTTATTCACCAACTCTTGGCACGGGACAGAGTTTAAAAAAAGTTGGTTTGGCCAATTGGAAGGTCTGGCTCTGTACTGGATCTCTGCTACAGCAACTCCATATGCTTAGTCTAATCATTTTTTATCACTAAGCTCTCTGACACTACTACTGCACCTTTCTGATCAACCAGATGTCAATCAGAAATTGCAAGTTTCTGCTTTAAAACAAGCGAAATGCCCAGCAACAAAAAGCAGAGTCTGAATACTCACAAAGTATAAAAATTGAATAGAAGTTGCACAAATTACTGATTTTCACACTATTTATCCAACGTTTTCTAGAATGAGAACTAAAACTGATATATTTGACATCAGACTAAAAATGCCTCTGATCAGTAACAACCACAGATTTCTCAGGTTTGGAGTGTTTTTTCAGTTCTTTTATTTGTTTGTTTGTGGAAGCCTAGCTGTTTGACTGATGACAAATTCTGTAAGAAGCCAAATTCGGTAACTACTTCAATTCAGTCACATCTTCATAGCATCAGTGAAAAGGCATTTTCTTTTCATATAAAGGGATACAAGCTATAAGTGCTCTCATGATAAAAAGTGATATGCAGTTCTCAAGATCCAAGACCTCAGCAAAAGGCATCCCTTTTGTACTACAGAACAACTATGCTCCTTTCAGTAACAGTGAATCGGTTTACTGTCGATGACAGTTTAGCTCCTGGAGGGAACCACTGGTTTGTCAGAAGTCAGAACATGTACACAAAAGGCTACCTCAGGTGTTGTGGCTGCTGCACCCAGGTAATCAGTTAGAAAGATACAAGACTACCAAACTTGAGTTCTTTATTTTCTGTAGATACTTTCAGTAACTCAAGCCGAGGGGAAGATTTCTGGCAACATCCTCCCAAAACTCCAGTAGTCTTCAGAAACTCCTAAGGAAACAATGATCTTGACCGAAAGGGTTGTGTTTAGGATATGTGATTTTCACTGTGATCATTTTTCTTAGTAGCTGCAGATAATGCTGGGGTTGCAAAAGACGTAAAACGTCTATTGTTTAAATCTGGTGCTCTGAGCAGTTGAAATGTAAATCTTCAGTGCACTTCTAGGAAAGACTATTCCTCATCAATGGCTTAGATATGGAACCTGAAATAGTAGACAGTGATGGCAAGAGCATCTTGTGATGTATAAACAGACGGATAGGCAGTAAATCAAAGAACAGGGTTTCCCTGATTCTACTCAGTACCCATTAGATCACTTACAGATTCTGTGTCCAGTTAGGGGCCTCCTGCCACAAATAAACATTGATAAACCACCGTAAGATCAGTGGACAGATGCCAGCATGGTTGTAGCTGAAGCATTTTCATTCGAGGACTGTCTGGAGGACCAGGGCTGGTTTAGCCCGGAGAGGGGGCAGCTCCAGGGGTGCCAAACAGCTGCTTCCAGTGCCTACAAGGGTCTGTCAGGGAGCTGAGCTCATCTCAGGAGGGCACGACAGGTAAGGCTGGGACCAGCTTTAAGGACACTTTTCCACTGGAGGACAAACAAGTGGTGGCTCAAGCTGTCTGTGGGTTGTGCAGGCTCTCTCCCTCCCTGAGCAGCCTGGTTTGGTCCTAGCTGCAAGGACAGCACCTTGCAGTCAGCCCCTTCTGAGTCCCATGCCCACAGGTTATTGCAGCCAGAGGCATCTAGACGGGTCTGCTGCTGAAAGACAGAAGCATTTGGGCACAGCCAGAGGCTGCAGCAAGGAGAACCAGCACCCAGAGATGTTTCACAGACTTCACAGGTTTTAAAAGCATGCAAGAGCCCAGAAGAGAATTCCCTGGCAAGTCTAGCAAGTGGCTGATGTGAGATGCATAGATCAGTGCTGGCATGATGGTTAAAACTTAATAGTTCTGCTCTCAATGTTGTTAAAATGTACAAAAAAGATTTGTTTGCAACAGTAACCTTCTGCAGTGCACTGTGTACCACACTTGATTGTACTACTTTACCTAATAACTCTGCTCTCAGACACGGGCTTTCAAGAATGTAGAACAGAACAGGAAAATCCTGCTTTAGAGCTCCATCACTTTTCAGAATGCCAGTCTTCCACTGATGACATGGATCATAGAAACTGATAAACCTAGTTTTAAACTTCAGCAACTAGTCACATTGGAATATCAAATAAATAAATCAATTAAGTAAATAAAATATTGAAAATGAAACACATATCTGTAAACTACTTCTCAGTTACCCACTGGGCAAGAGGCTGTTACAGACCAGAAATACAAATAAGTAATTCTATTCCATAATAATTTCACTTCTTTATACAAGAGAAGAAAAAGGAGATATTCATCAGCATTTACATTTGAATGTTTCATCCTGATAGAAGATTTCTTTATTTGTAATCTCCACTTTCTTATGTAGCAAATTTCACCAGGCACTTGCCATTTTAATGGCTCTCTATCTCACCTGATCCTCTTAAGTCACTCTGTTTTTTCCCCCTTTGAAAAGCAGCCTAAAACTGGACATTGCGTTCCAAACGAGTAATTTCTAACATATCACTTTCACATTTTTTAGTTTTAAACCTACTCTTAATACATCTAAGAATCCTACTTGCACTGTCAGCTCCTGTTGAGAGATGTAGTTAATGCTTAGATCAAGCTGTGATGTTTTTATCGCAGGAAAGTGTAACCCTCCAAGTACTGCAATTATTTAATGAGTATCATCACAGAGAATGATGCATGCATATAAGTGGATGCCAATGCAGAAAGAAACAGTCTTGTTGAATACATTAAATTCATTAGGTCCATTTAATAATAGCCTGGTTTTGGTGATATAAATACTGGATTCCATTATTGTTGCAAGACTACATTTTTCAGTACAAACGTAGGCCACATAGACAACCAACAAGAACTGGGATATGACAAGCTAGGACCAGCTGTAAGGAAACCTTTCCCCAGGAGGACACATAAGTGTTGGCACTGGCTGCCAGGGGCTGTGGATCCTCAGGGGGTCTCAAGACCTGCTAAGATGAAGCCCTAGGCAGTCTGGTCTGACCCTCTGGCTGACTGGGTTGTGAGCAGCTCCTGCCACCAGACATCTTCCAGCCTCCTTCCCCAGTGGAGCTGTCCTGTATTTGTGATTCCTATTTCAGTGCTGCCAAAAAGAAAAAGCTTCCTTGACATCTTCTCATGCCTTGAGCAGCAGGAGGAACAACCATGTCAGTGATTTCCCTTACAAATAATGGATTTCTGCTGTATACCATAACACTCAGCACTTTTTTTTTTTTTTTTAACCAATATAATAAAAAACTTACCACTGTGGCACTGAAGCACCATACCAGATTAAAAAATAGCATGCTGCCTCTAAAATCATGTTCCTATTGCTTTAAATTTAAAAAAAAACCCAGATGCATTTCATGATTACATGAAAAGATTTGTCTAGGCTGAAGGTTTCTTCTGTTTTACTCAAGTTATGTTCATAACTAACTAGAGTTTCCACTGCCTCAGAAACCTCTGCATGGCACTCCATTTTGCGATATTACACTGGGCCAACATCAAGAAAGACCTGAGTCTATGCCACTGCCCTCCTCAAATCAGCTTTACTCACAAGTACTTCAGATCACATCCACAATGTCACAATGTGCTACAAAAAAATCTTGCAATGCTATTGACTTGGTCTTGAGATAATTTATAGAAAGCCTTTGTAGAGGTGTGGGAAAGGAAAAAAGCCATAAAAATCTAAGGGGAATTCTACAAAAAAAAAGGCCTGATCTATTTTCATCAAGTACAGCACCAAAAATATCTTCAGAAGAGCTGTTGGGTAGATGAAAGTCATCAAGAATTAGAAAGAACAGAATATAGCAGTTAGAAAGAAAACATACGAGTCATTTGAATTATGATTACCTCTGGTATGATGTTAATTAATTATCACAGAAATACCAATGTAACATTTTGGGGGTTTATGCAAACATCAGCTTCCAAAGTATACGCCTTTATTCCTGTATTTGCACTTCTATACCAGTTTTTGTCTTTCTTGAACATGGGTTTCTAAAGGTCACAGCTTTCTGTTATCAAATATAAATAGAACTTACATTACACTTTCAGAGCAGAAAAAGTGAGGGAATTAGCACTGGTGTACTCTTACTTCTCAAAACATTTGAGTTTCAAATAAATTATTTTAAATCCAGGTGAAGGCCAGACAGGTTGACAGTGACTTGCCTTTCACTTAAACCAAAACCAGTATTTTCAAAATTATGTCCTTGTTAACTGGGGTTTTTCATTTGGTTTTTTTTT
>VWZG01008393.1:5229-17639 GCA_013396735.1 Grallaria varia | reverse complement strand
TGATGTCACCCCATTCACCATTCCCCTCTGTGCTCAACCCGTGAGCCAATTGCTCACTCACCACATGATGTGCTGTCCAGCTGTGCTGGACATTTTTTTCAAGAAGGATCCTGTGAGAGGTGGTAATGAAAGCTTCATCGAAATCCAAAAGGATTACATCAACTAGCTTCCCTTGATCAGCTAGGTAGGTTATCTTGTCATAAAAGTATATCAGGTGTGAGAAGCTTTCCTCTTGTGGAGATGTGCTGGCTGTGACCAGTGACTGCATTGTCTTTTTGATGTTTTTCAGTACCTCCCAGAATAATGTTCTTCACAATTTTTCCAAGCACTGAAGTGAGACTGACAGGCTTGTAGTTGCCAGGGTCCTCCTTGCCCTTCTTGAAAGCTGGGACAATGGTCACCAGCCTACAGTCAGCTGACACCTCTCTGGATTCCCAAGACCACTCAAAAATCATTGAGAGAGGTTGTGCAATGACATCAGTCAGCTCTTTGAGGATTCTGGAATGAATCCCATTAGACCCCATAGATTTGTAGGGATTCAGCTGGAGGAGCAGACCCCACTTAATTTCAGGGTTGAGTGGGAGCTGATCATTCTTGCAGTCGTGGTCCTCCAGCTCAAGGCACTAAGACCCCCTTCTTCTGACATCTGTGTTGAAGAGAGGCAAAGAAAACATTGAACACCTCTGCCTTGTCTCTGTCCCTGTCTGTGAGGTGACCATCCTCATGCTGTAATGGGTTGATGACATTTCTATACTGCCAATTGCCATTAATGTATTAAAAAACCCTCTTTTTATTACATTTATTATATTTCTGGCCAGCTGCAACTCCAGCTGAGCTTTAGCTGCATGAATTTTGTCCCTACAACAGCAAACAGCATCTCTGTATTCTTCCCATGTCACTAGACCTTGCTGTCACTTGGCATACACCTTCCTTTTTTGCCTTATTTCCAATATAAGATCCCTGCTCAGCCAAGCTGGCCTGCTGCCTTGAATGTGCGACTTCTGACATTTGGGAATTGCCTCCTGTGCCCTTAAGAAGTGATGTTTGAAAAGTGACCAGCACTGATTGATCCCAGTATCTGCAAAAACATTTTTTCAGGAGACCTTACTTGAAGGTCTTACTTGAACATCTTACTATAGCTTAAAGTCTGCTCTCCTCATGTCCAGAGCTGACGTTTTGCTGGCACTTTTATCTTGTCAGCGGAGATTTTAAGCTCAATCACCTCATGGTGACTGTAGCCAAGACAGCCACCAATGTTCACTTTGTTCACGAGAACCACTCTGTTGACAAGCAGCAGAACAAGGAGAACAGCTTTCTGAGTCAGGTCCCTTAGAACCTGAAAGTTGTCATTCTAATTTCTTAGGAATCTTCTGAGCCAGGTTGTACCAGCTGTGTGATGCTTCCAGTTAATTTCTGGCAAGTTGAAGACACCCACAAGGATAAGGGCAGTTGTTTTGGAGATGTCTCTTAGTTCATCAAAGAATAACTTGTCAGCATCATGGTTCTGGCTGGGAGGTCTATAGCAGACTCCCATAACATTTGCATTATTTGTTTGCCCCTTGATTCTCACCCAGAGATTCTCTACNATGCTTTGCCTGATGCCCCTCAGGACATGGTTGGCCCTCCTGGCTGCCAGGGCACTGCTACTCATATTCAACTTGCCAACAACCAGGACCTCTTTCCGCAGCACTGCTTTCCAGCATTTCATTCCCCAGTCCTTATGAGCATCCAGGGTTGACTCAACCCAGGTACAGAAACCAGCACTTTCCCTTGTTAAAATTCACATGGTTGGTGATTACCCAGTTCTCTAATTTGTCGAGGTCTCTCTGCAGGGCCTCTCTGCTTTTGAGGGAGTCAGCAGCTCCTCCCAGTTTTGTGTCATCTGCAAACTTGCTCAGTCCTGTGTCCAAGTCATTTATGAAGATGTTGAAGAACACAGGACCTAAGATGGAGCCCTGCAGAGCTCCAGTAGTGACAGGTCACCACTTTGATGTCACCCCATTCACCATTCCCCTCTGTGCTCAACCCGTGAGCCAATTGCTCACTCACCACATGATGTGCTGTCCAGCTGTGCTGGACATTTTTTTCAAGAAGGATCCTGTGAGAGGTGGTAATGAAAGCTTCATCGAAATCCAAAAGGATTACATCAACTAGCTTCCCTTGATCAGCTAGGTAGGTTATCTTGTCATAAAAGTATATCAGGTGTGAGAAGCTTTCCTCTTGTGGAGATGTGCTGGCTGTGACCAGTGACTGCATTGTCTTTTTGATGTTTTTCAGTACCTCCCAGAATAATGTTCTTCACAATTTTTCCAAGCACTGAAGTGAGACTGACAGGCTTGTAGTTGCCAGGGTCCTCCTTGCCCTTCTTGAAAGCTGGGACAATGGTCACCAGCCTACAGTCAGCTGACACCTCTCTGGATTCCCAAGACCACTCAAAAATCATTGAGAGAGGTTGTGCAATGACATCAGTCAGCTCTTTGAGGATTCTGGAATGAATCCCATTAGACCCCATAGATTTGTAGGGATTCAGCTGGAGGAGCAGACCCCACTTAATTTCAGGGTTGAGTGGGAGCTGATCATTCTTGCAGTCGTGGTCCTCCAGCTCAAGGCACTAAGACCCCCTTCTTCTGACATCTGTGTTGAAGAGAGGCAAAGAAAACATTGAACACCTCTGCCTTGTCTCTGTCCCTGTCTGTGAGGTGACCATCCTCATGCTGTAATGGGTTGATGACATTTCTATACTGCCAATTGCCATTAATGTATTAAAAAACCCTCTTTTTATTACATTTATTATATTTCTGGCCAGCTGCAACTCCAGCTGAGCTTTAGCTGCATGAATTTTGTCCCTACAACAGCAAACAGCATCTCTGTATTCTTCCCATGTCACTAGACCTTGCTGTCACTTGGCATACACCTTCCTTTTTTGCCTTATTTCCAATATAAGATCCCTGCTCAGCCAAGCTGGCCTGCTGCCTTGAATGTGCGACTTCTGACATTTGGGAATTGCCTCCTGTGCCCTTAAGAAGTGATGTTTGAAAAGTGACCAGCACTGATTGATCCCAGTATCTGCAAAAACATTTTTTCAGGAGACCTTACTTGAAGGTCTTACTTGAACATCTTACTATAGCTTAAAGTCTGCTCTCCTCATGTCCAGAGCTGACGTTTTGCTGGCACTTTTATCTTGTCAGCGGAGATTTTAAGCTCAATCACCTCATGGTGACTGTAGCCAAGACAGCCACCAATGTTCACTTTGTTCACGAGAACCACTCTGTTGACAAGCAGCAGAACAAGGAGAACAGCTTTCTGAGTCAGGTCCCTTAGAACCTGAAAGTTGTCATTCTAATTTCTTAGGAATCTTCTGAGCCAGGTTGTACCAGCTGTGTGATGCTTCCAGTTAATTTCTGGCAAGTTGAAGACACCCACAAGGATAAGGGCAGTTGTTTTGGAGATGTCTCTTAGTTCATCAAAGAATAACTTGTCAGCATCATGGTTCTGGCTGGGAGGTCTATAGCAGACTCCCATAACATTTGCATTATTTGTTTGCCCCTTGATTCTCACCCAGAGATTCTCTACTGTGCCATTGCCAGCTGTGAGCCCCATACATTCTAACCTTTCTACTACACACAGTGCCAACTCTCCACATCTTCTGCCCTTCCTATCCCTCCTGAAGAGCCTATAACCATCCAAAAGGCACACCAGTAACAGGACCCATCCCACCAGGTTCACTTATGCCAATTATGCCAAAACTCTGGGACTGGGCCAAAACTTGGAGCTTCTCTTTGTTCTTCATTCTGCGTGCATTGGCGTAGAAGCATTTCAGGTGTGGTACATTGTATCCAATATGTCCCTAAGCAGACTGAGAGATCCCATGAGTACTCATTTCCTCAAGTTTTGGCACATGATCCCATTGCTCATCACTGCCAAGCCTGGTTTTGTCCCTTTCCGCCTTCCAAGATAGCACTCAACATGCCCCGCTGCTCGTGTGCTAGAACTTTTGTCCCCCATGAGCTAGGTACATTCATTCAGGTATTAATTGACCAGGTGTTGAGTGGATTATCCCATGGTCAAACACCAGAAATTTTTTTCTGATTACACCAAGCCCAGAGCCACTCATTGACTTGATGGATCTGACTATATTCCTATCAATATCATTACTTGTTACTGGAAGGATCAAGATTACTATCTGCGCTCCTGATCTTTCTACCAGTTGTCCCAGGGTTCTACAGCCTCTTTTGATTGCCCTCAGACTTCTTTTTGTTATTTCGTTGCTGCCAGTTTGAACAACCAACAGCGTATAGAAAACAGAGAGCCTTACTAGACTGGAGAGTTTTCCAGTAATGTCCCTTACATGAGCCCCTGGGAGACAGCAGACTTCTTGATGCATTGGGTCCAATCTGCATATTGGGCCTTCTGTTCCCCTTAGAAGGGAATCTCTTCTTACACCTGCTCTTCTTTTCCTGTTAGCAGAGGTGGTCTTGATGCAGGGTACAGGTTATATTGTTTTAGGAAGCCCCACTATCCCAGAAGGACTTGTGCCCACCTCATTAGTTGTCTGGCCTACTGGTTCCATATCTGTTGTAGAAGGTACCAGTCCTATTTGTCAAATATTGAGAAGGAGGAGGAAACTTCCTTCTGGTATGTGCAGTGACCACCTTCCAGCCTTCATCTTTAACAGACTCTTGACTAAAATTCCCTTGACTAATTACCCCGCAGGGTTCTAAGTCCACATGCACAAAACCTCAGGAATCTGGAGGCAAGCTCTGGTAGTCCTTGAAGCAAAATCAGACAGTTGTGTACAGACTCTCTCACCTGCTGTTTTCTGTTTTGCCTTTTCCTCCTGAACTAAAATATTTCACATCTAGAACTCAAAAAGGCCAAGTTCAATTCACTTTACTGTTCTCATCCCACCCAGGGTCTGCAATACTTCAGTACTTCAGATCTGCTTCCCACAAGGACATTCCGTAGCATCCACTTGCTCACAAGATAAACATACTCAGTGAATGAAAAATGGTGTACATGTTCAATATAAAATGTTCAACATAAAATACTTCTCAAGTGCAGGGACACATGGAGTCACACATAAAGGCTGATAATTGTCCTTTCTTGTCTATTTCTGAAATTTATGCATTGTACTCTTTTGGCTTCACTTTTAGCTGTAAGTTCTTCTCAACTCTACTGCTTCAGGTATTTGTGACTTACCATGCTGATGTTATGGAGCTTTAAAATTAGTCAATTATCAATCAAATTCACTTTGGGTCACAAAAATAATTTAAAAAGCCTTTCTTGGAAACAAGTGTGTCATGACTGATTTAATATTACTTTTCTTATCCCTCAGGTGTCAGTGTTTTTCTTATAAAGACTCAGAATATGATATTGCTCAGGATGCTCACTTTAACACTTATTGCTATGAAACCAATTAAAATAGTAGTTTTGTACCAATAACCACAATCTCGCATCTCTGGAGACTAGATTACATTATAGGCAAGTCAGAAGAAGTTTTAAGAAAGTCTGTTAGCTCCCAGTGTAAATGCCATCACAATGCACTGACAGTTCAGTGCTTCTGCAAGGAAACCTGGAATGTCCTTCTGAAGCTGGAACAAAGCATTCACTGAAAAGCTGCTCCTTACCTATGGCAACCCAAAACCAAATGCCCCCCTGGACTTGAAACCAGAAGAACCCTTAAGACGTCTCACTCACTGTGAATTGAAAAGTTAAAGCATTGTTAACATTCAAATCAACAAACCATTTATCATTGTATCAAATTGGAAGGAAGAAAATATTTACGGAAAAATTACAGAGTTTTCTATAACACTAGTACTGTTGAAGGGGATAGAGGGAAAAACTTGAATCACAGCAAAAAGAAACCAGCAGGTATGAGCCCAGCAGGCTGAGCCCACATCAAATCTGCGCTATTCAGCTACTTACCTAGCAGGCTTTCTATTAGGCAGAAAAAGCAAAGCAAAGACCCTAGAGCCTCCATATGGCTTTGAAGTAGATAAAAAATTATGACAAGAACTTGCACCACATCCTGCCTTCAGTATCTGGATTTCCTATAAAAAATAAGTCACCTATTAAACAAAGGTACACTCCATTCTATTGTACACTCCATTTACTCTCTGTATTGGGAGCAGGTGCCTCGGTGCTGGCAGGTGAGCTGCAGGGTGGCCTCTGTGAGAACAGACCAGGGCTACTCTCTGCCAGCACAGCTGTTCCAGCCCACTCAAATGAATCCAGTACAGGGCACAGCCGAGCCCAGCAACCAAGATCATAGAATCATCAATTGTTTGGGTTAAAAGAGACTTTTAAGCACCAGGTAGTCCAATTCCCCTGCAATAATCAGACATATCTTCAACTAGGCCAAGTTACTCAGAGCCTTGTCCAAGTTGGTATGTTTCCAGGGATGGGGCATCTACCACCTCTCTGAAAAACCCATTCCATTGTTTAACTATCCTCATTCCAAGAAACTTCTTCCTATAACTTATAGCTAACCTAAATCAATGTTCTTTTGGTTTAAAACCATTATAAAATCTTGTCCTGCCACAGAATATTCTGAGTTGGAAGGGACCAACATGGGTCATCAAGTCCAACTCATAAGTTAATGGCTCCTACAGTGGACAAAACCCACAATTTTGGCATTATTAGCATTGTGCTCTAACCAGCTGAGCTAATCTCAACCTATTGCTACAGGTCCTGCCAAAAGTAAGTGTTCCGGTTGCTGGAGTAGAGATTTCCTGCAGCCCATGGTGCAGCCCATGGTGAGATAGGCTGTCACCTCGCAGCCCATGGAGGTCCATGGTGGAGCAGAGATCCACCTGCAGACCATGGAGGACCCCATGTCACAGCAGGTGGGTAAGCCCTGGAGGAAGCTCCAGCTCGTATCAAGACCATGCCAGAGCAGGCTCTGGCAGGAGCTGCAGCCTGAAGCCCACAGGAGTAGGTTTTCTGGCAGGAGCGGGGACTCATGCTGAAGGGGTCTGTTCCTGAAGGACAGCATCCCATGGTGAGGACTCAAGCTGGACCATGAGGAGACAGGACAAGATACCACGCATTAGGAATTTACTGCAACCCCCATTAGCCACCCCCTGCACCACTTGCAGGGAGGATGTAGGGAGTGAAGCTGTAATTGCAAAGAAGGGAGAGGTAAGAGAAAGGTGGTTTAGGTTTTGCCTTTGTTTCTGATCATCTTATTTTGTTTTTAATTGGCAATAAATTAAATAAATTTCCCCAAGACTGTTTTGCTTGTGATGGCAATGGCTGGGTGAGCTCCTTGTCCTCCTCTTGACTCACCAGCCTTTTCATCCTATTGTCTCCCCTGTCCTGGTGAGGAGGGGGAGTGACAAAGTAGCTGGCAGCCAGCCAAGGTGAACCCACCAAAGCTTGTTTCCTTTCTCAGTCAAGGAGATTTGTCATCACTAGAAAAACGAAAGAATAAAACAGCAAAATCATTTTAATAGCAGTCTTAGCATTTTAACTTTTATAGAATAAATTATTGTGTTTTCAAAGGGAAAATATTTTATAAAGTGTGGATTAAAGTAATTTTAGTATTTTTTTAAAACTGAACTGTCAATTAAAAATTCTGAAACTTCTAAAGCCATTGTAATTCTCTTATATCAAGCATGGACTTAAAAACAGTAAGCATACAACCACCCAGGCAGCTAAATGGTCACTGGAGACAAACTTATGCAGCACCTAATGAGATAAAATTAGAAAGAATAAATCTCATTAAGTGCCTTTTAAAGAACTGTTTACAAGTAACTACCTTTACACAAAACATCTAATTATCATCAAAAGCAAAGAAACACAGATTTTGAACCATTCAAGGTGACTTCTGACTGCAAAAAAATTTACATTTTTAATACCTTTCACCCAAAATTATAATTTTTAAAAAATAAAGAACAGATCTATACCTAATACATTTACACTAATGAAGAAAAGGAGAATTTAGTATCTGTTAGAAGAAACCTAGTCAATTCTAGCACTGCTATTAGAATTTCCTTAGACTTAGCACCAACTGTTTAGACTTGACTTTGCTGGTAGGTTCTTATCAACTAGATATAGACTTAGGAAACTGTGTCAATTACTGAAACATGTCTCTACCTTGGTTTTACCTATGGACTTAAAAGTCCATGTGTGACAAACTGCAGCATTTTGCTACTGTAAGAAATAATTCCTGCTAAGAACCATAAACTGGTACAGGAGGACGGCTCTAACAATAATGAAGCCCATGAATTGAGTGCCTGGAATTGAAAGGAGTTCCTTGGACTACATCCAACTGTGGTCAATGATCACACCGTCAGGATTTTGTTCTGATGAATAAGCTTCTACATGTATCAGCATTCTGCTATATTCTACTAAGGAATTTTTAGTTATGACAAGACAGTTGCCAAAGACAATACCATTCTTGGTCCCTGTGCTTGCTATTTGGACCAACATCCAGCAATCAATGAGAATTCTGGATTAAGCTGCTGTAAGATGTAATGTTTTATGAGGAGTGTTATTCCTTGTCCTCAGTATTACTCAGATTTCTTGTGTCTGTCTGTTTTCATAGGTCTTGGTGTTTTCCTGCTCCATGCTCCATGTCTGTCTGATCTTAGAAATGGAACTTCTTTAGATTTAATTCCCTTCCCAACAGTCCTGCGCAGGTTATTCACATCATGTAATTGTTTATACTACTAGGAGATGAGGAACCAGTCAATTCAGTTACACTCAATGATGACAGTAACTCCACAAAGTAATTTCAGCCATCTTCCATCTATTCCAATTGTTAAGAGCTCTCTCCTTTCCCTAGAAACCTTTTCTCCCTGTGTTGCTCCTGTTCCCTCTCACCTATTCACTTGACTTTACCTGTACAAATTACTACCTTACAAAACTAATACAATATTTCAGTACAAACCTGTTATTGTCATTTTGAGGAAGAGTTCAGAAAGTGCAAAAAACTTTGTAACTTCTAGTTTTATTTATTTAAGTTTCAAGAGAACAATAATATTTTTCAACTTGATCAAAACCATAAGGAACTGCAGTTTTAAAACCCTTGCAATGTGCAAATGAATGACTTATGAAGTATTGCAAGCCTGGTTTGTGATACTGACTGTCCAATCACTAAGTTGCAAGGACAGTGAAAAGAGATGGTTTGGAAGGGAAAGATGATTTTGGTGAAGAAGTAAGGGGTGTTGGGGGGGGGTTGGTTTGGTTTTTTTGTGGGTTTTTTTTGTGGGGGGTTTGGGGGTTTTATAATTATAAGCAGAAAGAAAAGCAGAAAGAAGCAGTGAGGATCAATTAATGCAAAACAACTGGCTCTGAAGAAGAAAATGAGTATACACTACATTATAAAGACATCATCCTTATATACATACAAACACTAAGAGATCTTTTTAATGGGTCTCTAAGCAACCATTGCTTCAACCAGGTTTAGCAATTGCTAACATCTAAATTATCTTTTAAATTAAAACATAGCTTTCTTACTTTGTGATCAGGTTTTCATATGATAATGTAATTTACAACTTAAGGTGTATAGGTCGGATTTATTGCATATAACAACACTAAGAACAAAATTCCTATGAATAATACTTGAAATATAAAGATTGTAATCTTTCCGGTTAGATAATTATTCTGGTAAGAATAAAAAGGAAAATACCAACAAAACAACTACAAAAATTTTTGTCCGAATTCTGGTCATCTTTCAAACAGAGCCAGACTCCTCAGAGAGATATTTTAGAGCCAAATGCAGGATAAGAGTGAATGTAGGACTCACTCACACCTGAGTGAATCCTGCATCAATCACCACTGAGGGTATGGTTTGGGGCACACTGTCCCTCACTGCCCATAGACCATCAAAAACTCTTGGTTTTACATATACTTACTATCTTATTGATCTTCTGATAAACTACCAGAATCTGACCAACACACACCCTAATTTCCTTTGAAGTTTCTAGATCTTGTCCTTCAAAAAGTCTCCTACAATTGAAGACACAATACTTTACCTATGGGGAATACCAAAGCCACAGTGGGGTTTGCAGCCAAAACCACAGATGTTTAGCCTAACTCATGACCGCAGAAAAGGCATGACATATTGGTTTAGGAAGAATTATAAAAGATGAGTGCTACATCAAAATCCCAATGAACTGTAACAAGCCCTTGACAGAAGGCTGACATAAGATGACAGTACTGTTTCAGTCCAGCTGTGACGACCTTTCGACACATTCACCTTTCGACAGAGTTTAACACTTACCATCTTACATGGATCTTATATTTGAGACTGTTCATGCAGCAATTTCTTTTTATTTTGAGCACAGCATGAATACATAATGAGAGAGTGAGCCACAGAAAAGAAAGATATTGGCAAATTTAGCGCATTAAATCCTAGCACTCTTGTGTATTTATTCAGCATGGTTGTGAGGCTTTGCTTCAAAAGCTTGAGTACAGTGGACAGTCCCTGTAGATGTGGCTATTATGTAACGCACCATGCAGAAACACGACACATTTGAACAAGACAAAGCAATGTGTTAATGTGTTATTTCTACAAGGTCCCTTTTCAGTGAAGGGGTAGGTTCTAATTAGTACAATTTAAAAAGCAGACTGGGATGGTATAAAGCTACAGATCTTGCATGTGCTGTAATGCTAACATTTATCTGGAAGACAGATCTGACGGATGCTGCAAGAGCAAACTTTCAAGATCCTGGAAAGAAAAACAAATTGCAAAAATTATCCATAAAAGCTCAGTGGAAAATTTTCTTCCATTGGTTCTATTAAAAAGTTATTAGTGTCTCTGCAACTGCCAAAAATTGGCAATTAACATTACTACAGTGGGGAACACTGGCACCTAATCTGGTTACTGTTCTCAAGGAACCCTCTAATGCACTACTGCTATCTGTCTATCTCTCTACCTTAGGCACTTACATGGCTCCTATTACTATAATATATTGACATTTAACAATCTTCAGTGCAGTTTTTCTTACAACACCCTGGTGAGGTCATGAAACACAGTCAAACCAGGTGCATAGATGTGGAGCTGAGTTTAGGCTGCAATGTTACACAGAATTTCACTTACAAAATCCTTTGTCAGGAGGTATTTCCAGGTGCACTACACTTATAATAAAACATACAACTAAGTAAACCACGGAAAAATTACTAACTTCAGAGTTCAATTTCAAATTTAAAATCACACTCAGATATTAAAATGGTTTTCAAGAAAAGAATTTACTGAATCCCAAATTTAAACCAAGAACCAGGGCTTGTTTTGAATGTTTGCTGTAACGACAATCCCCACTTCCCAATGAATTCAAAACTAATTCTCTTTCAGCTAATGAAACTGCAAAGACTGGTCTTCCTAGCAACGGAACAGATGCACGCGCAATGGAAGGACATCAACAGCTGAGCAAGGCAGTAGAAAAATGTGCTGTGAACATGCCAGACCTTCAACACTGTCACAGTGATAGTCAACAGAGGTAACTAAAAGATTCAAAAGAAATCACATTTAAAAGAACCTAACAAGTAAGACAGACCGTGTATTCACACATGGATGTACATAAAGAAGTACACAGTAGTACACACATAACAAAACTGTGCTAAACTCTGTTTTGCTTAAAAATTCTAACCTGAAGACACAAAAGCTATATAAAAATCAACAAAATATCAATATAATCCGTTTTTCAGTTTCAGCTGCTGACTTAGGCATAATTTTAGCTATATGTAACCTAGCAATTTGTCACCTCTAAATATAACAAAAACTAAAAAAAAAGCCCTCCCCTTCCTCATCTTTCCAAGCTGTGAAGAGCCTTGCTACATGTGTTAAACAAAATGCATTACTGACTTCTGGTTTATGTTGCAACACAATTCAGGACTGAAAAACATTTTGGAGCAGTAACTAAACAGTGTCTTCCCTGATGGTGTATTATGCCAGAAGCTGTATTGCCTTTATAAAAAGAAATAAAATGTTGATAATATCCAGTGAAAGAAATAAGGAGCTAACAGAGATAAAAAAATTCATATCTTCATTTTTAGTGTCCTTTTTGTACTTAAAAAGTACACTACAAGAAAGCAAAATGTGCCATGAAAGCAGAGTGTTCTACATAGTTCATCTATGAGAATAATTTCCTTTTAGCAATATGCTTAGGGTTTTTATAGATTACAATTTACAATTTAAAAAAGCATCTACCCTGGTGCCTTGACAGCTTTGCTTAATGAAAATTCCAGTAAAAAAGTGTAACCAGTCTCTTTTAAAAGTTCATGTTATAATGGAGCGCAAGTATATTGTAATTTCTTTTTTCTTTCCTTTTTTTTTTTTTAGCTTCCTTCTGAAAGATCAGTCATAAATAGGGAATAAAAGATTCTCCTTGAGTGTTAGAGTATGATTAAAAGTGATTATTGATCAAGTTAACATAGTAAAACAAGTACACATTTCCTCAAGGGCA
>VWZG01008392.1:27304-54798 GCA_013396735.1 Grallaria varia | reverse complement strand
GGTGCCGGGGTGACCGGGCAGTGCTGGGGTCACGGGGCAGTGCCGGGAGTCACCATGCGGTGCCAGGGTCATGGGCAGTGCTGGGGTGACCGTGCAGTGCCGGGGTCACGGGGCGGTGCNGGGGGTCACAGGGCAGTGCCGGGGTGACCGTGCAGTGCCGGGGGTGACGGGGCAGTGCCGGGGGTGACGGGGCAGTGCTGGGGGTCACGGGGCGGTGCCGGGGTGACCGTGCAGTGCCGGGGTGACCGTGCAGTGCCGGGGGTCACAGGGCAGTGCCGGGGTGACCGTGCAGTGCCGGGGCTGACCGTGCAGTGCCGGGGCTGACCGGGCAGTGCCGGGGGTCACAGGGCAGCGCCACGGTGACGGGGCAGTGCCGGGGGTGATGGGGCAGTGCCGGGATCACGGGGCAGTGCCGGGGTGACTGGGCAGTGCCGGGGTGACTGTGCTCTGGGGCTGCCACAGTCACGTCAGGTACGGCCCTGGCCAGGGCTGCACTCGTGGCAGGTGACGGGGATGCAGCAGGGCAAGGAGGTGCTTCTCTGCTGACATTGGGATAGGTTCTATTTTTCATTCCAAAATGGGAGAATAAATGCTTGGGAGACAGGGTGGAGAAAAGGGGGCTGAGGGGCACAGAAGAGAAAGAAAAGGGTCGTCATCCAATAGACTTCATTCCAGCCATGGCTTGCTTCTTTTTTTATTTTATTTTAAGGTTCGACATTTCTAGAAGTTCTTGCTAGAATTTGCTTTCCCTCCAAGCCCAGGGTAGGCAAGAGCTAGCAAAAAATTATGATGTGCTTACAAAATGTTTCTAAGGTTGCAATGTTGTGATTCATGTAAGATATATATTTCTGTTTGGAAGAATTAAAACCATTGGTAGTAGGTAAACCTGATGTAATTTTTTTTTTAACTGGATGTTTCTGCAGATTTTTCTCCCCTAATGTTTCTTTGGAAAATGAATTTAGCTAATTGGAGGGTAATATGGTTGTATTGATTTGATCAGAAATAGTTTTACCTAACTGAAGTCTTCTTTAATTGTATTTCCAGTGAATAAATGACATTTTTCTTTACTCAGAACTCAAATTCTGCAGTAATTTGCTAGACAAGATCATAATATTGTTAGGAAGATGTCTCTTGATATTTCTGTTTCTTTGGTTAGTGTTTTTATCTATGTAATTCATATTTGGCATTTTTGTGCCTGCATGTCACCTGAAGATAATGCGGGGAGGAGATCTCTGGAGCTGAATTCCTTTCTGGTGTGAGGAAAATGAAATTCCATGGAATTAGAGGGACCGTCTGCCATATGTGCCTGAGTTTGTGTTCTGATGTAGCTGTGGGTGACTGCAGGTACCTGGAGCCTTCACCAAACAGGGGATCAGGAGAAGTGCCCCATCCTGGAGGGACCTGGGGTAGTGCCAGGTGTGACCCTCACACTGCAATGGTCCAGTTGAGAGCAGAGAATTGATTTGAGGTGTGACAAAAACGTGGAAAAGGTGATGTCTTTGCATTTTCAATGTAGTGACATCTGCAATGCGTTCCACTTCGGTGGCTGAGGTGGAGATTAAAATTCAGAGTTAGCTGAGGTTGGAGAAAATTTGCATTTTCTTAGTGAGTAATGGTGTATCAGTCCCTGTAGTAACACTTTGTTGTGCTGCTTTGGGAGTTGATGCCAAAGGGAACTCAGTGTAAAAGAATATCAAACCGTGTGAGCCAAGTCCTGGTGTTGGGTTCAGAACAGAGACATGTCATTGAGGGGTGTCTGCCCAGGGTGCTGGGCATCCCTGGAGCATCCCTTGGGCATCGCTTGGGCATCCCTGGGGCATCCCTGGAGCAACCCTTGAGCAGTAAATGCCCCTTCCACGTTCGGTGTGGGAGGAAATGGGCTGGTTGTTGGTAGGGCAGTTGGTGCAGCCCAGCTCTTTGTCAGCACTGCCTGGTATTGGCACAGTTTGCAGGGGAACCTGGAGATGCTTTTGTGGAGAGATTTTGTCAGTTTTTAGTAACTGACAGTAAAAACCCTAAAAGAACCTTTTAAAAGCAGCCCAAGCATACCCAGACTGGAATTGTCAACTGAAATTTAAGCAGGTTGTATAAAGACTGTAAAAAACCCCAAAACATCCCACACCAAACCCAAAAGCAAACCAAAACCACCAACTAAAATACAAAATACGATTCTCCAGAAGATCCTTGTGTTCAGAGTGGAACTCCCACCTGCCATCAGGGAACAGAAGTTGGGTGGTGTGTGGCAAAGGCAGTGCTGGGATGGGGCAAAGGCAGTGCTGGGATGGGGCAGAGGCAGTGCTGGGATGGGGCAAAGGCAGTGCTGGGATGGGGCAGAGGCAGTGCTGGGATGGGGCAGAGGCAGTGCTGGGATGGGGCAGAGGCAGTGCTGGGATGGGGCAGAGGCAGTGCTGGGATGGGGCAGAGGCAGTGCTGGGATGGGCATCCCTGGATCCCCCCTGTGCTCCCTGTGCTCGTGGCAGAGCTGTGGGAGGCCCTGTCCCTCTATAGATTCATGAGTTTGATATCCTTCAAATCCCCACACATTTCCTTGCCTGGAAGAAGGATGAGCTCACTGAGTTTCTTCTGGAGTGAGATCACAGTTCCCTTTTAGCTGCAGTGACGAATGCACAGTGGTGCAGTTACACTGCCAATAAAGTGAATCCTTGGACACCTATTACAATATCCTGGAATGGCCTTGAGGGCTTTTACGTGTGGAATAAGTTTTCCTCAGCTGAAAATGCCATTATTTATTACTTGCATAATGACTTGAGTTTAGCACAGCTTTCAGGGGAGAATTCAAAAGAGAACGTTGATTTTTAAATTACTGATTCATTTTGTAAAACAAAAGCAAATGTAAATTTGTAATTTCCTTATATTTGGGACCAAAGATGATTTTAGTATTGTACAGTATATACTTTCTAAAAAATCTTAAGCACTTATTACTCTGCAGAGATGTTATTTACTATTTGAATTGTGTAGAAGGGAAATAAAGTAGCTGTGAGAGACAACTGAATTTGAAGTATTAAGATCATTTGATGTATCCATGGTTCTTTCCCCCGATTTGATTTTACTCAGTGTACTGAAGAGGTACTATTTTAAGACTGTTACCCAAACTGCAGTCATCACAAATAATCTTAGAAGAAGAAAATAGGGTAGAAAGTTGGAATTTGTTTTGAAACTTGCTTGGAAAAGTGACATTAAATTGCTTCTCTCAGCCCATTAGGCTTGCTCATAATTGCCAGCACATAGGGATAGTTTCTTTCAGTCCTTCAGAGTGCTGTTCAGCTCCATAAAGGGACCCAGAACGCAGGGTAAGTAGAACTAAATTAGAGCTTGAACCTTGTAGGAATGGGATGCTTGAGACACCACTGGTTCAGATTGATCCTCTTTGGTCCAACAGAACCCTTGGACATGGAATCTCCCTGTGTTTGTTGGTGTAGAAATGACTGTAAATTTTGCAACCTGTGCACAGACATCAAGATGTTAATAAGATCTGACTGGAGCAACAGTTGGTGTATTTGGTGTATAAGTGGATCTGTATTCTGCTGCTTGGTTTGTCAGGCTCAGGTCACATTTGTCACATTGTTGTGCTGTGCAAGGGGTCACAGCAGGAATTCCTAAATCCACAGTCAGGAACTGAGTTAAATTTCTCAGTGAAGCTGATTCCTTCTTACTGTCCCCTTGTTCCTTTAATTTTGTACATTTGTGCCCATGGATCTAAGGCTTTAATACTGAATTTTTTGCTGGTCCTTGGTGTGTGTAGAGTCTGTCAGTGCCAGGAGGGTCAGATCTGTGTCCATGTCCCTTTTCTTGAACTCTGGTGCTCTTTCCTCTCTGATACTCTGTGAGGCTCGGGCTGGGGGAATGTTCTTCATTCCCATGGGACTGTGGAAGGGAGCTGCTGTTGTGCAGGGGGTTGAGCTCTCTGGGAAGAGCCACATGCGTGGAGCTGGAGAGGGTTAGAGATTCCTCTCCTCTGCCTGATTTGAGAGACAAGGTACCAGCTCCAGAGCTCTGATGTCTGTATTCCATCAGGGCTTCCTAAGGGGAAGCACGACATCTGTGCCTTGGAAGCATCTCCGCAGCTTTCACTTCCAGGATGCCTCTCAAAGAATGCAAATAAAAGGATCAGCGTGTGGTGGTCCTGCTTAGCCTTTGTCCCGTGTGTTGCACTGTGCATCTCCCAGTTTCATCTGTCTGGATTTCAGTGTTGACTCGAGAAAGAGGAGGGGAAAGTTTCCACTCTTCCCTGAGATCATAGTTCATTCTTTTTCCCCTATGATGATTGTCTCTCCTTAACCCTTCGTGGTTCCTGCCATGCTGTGGAGCACAGCAGGAGAACTGACCTGCTCCAGGCTACACTGGGACTGTCAGGAATGAATTAACCACTAGTTTTTCATGAACTTTAAGGTCCCTCAACAAATTTGGTATCTGTCACCTCTGTGCTATTTTGGGCATGTGCAGGCACAGCAAACGCTTGCCTAGTATGTGGTTTTATTAATGCAGTCTTTTTGCCACCCCTTCTTCCTTAGTCCTTGTTTTGTATCTGTTATTTTTTTTTTTTGTCTCATGAGAACTTTGAAGACATTTCTGCTTGTTTTCTTTTGTGAGGAAAAAACCTCACCAGGAATCTAAAATAAGCAAGTTTTTAGGGCACAACTAAAAACCAAAACAAAACTTAACAGCAATTCAGATGGTGTGAAAAATAATATCCTCTGTCCTACTCAGCTGAGATGCTGAACAGCTTTGTGCATGGAAGAGCATAAAGATGAGTTCTGGTGCTGGAGCCAAAGTTCCTCAGCAGGTGTTTGGGATAAATGAAAGGGTGGGCAGTGTGATGATGAATTTGAGATGTGATGAAGGGTGAGAAGGACTCTTAACAATCCAGTCCTTTCAGAGTGACACATGAACTGTACTGATTCCCAACCACAGAAGGAAAGATGCTTCTGCACTTCATAAAGGAGAGACACACCTTGGACCAGAGGTCTCGCTCAGGAGGGCTCTGTTTTTAGCTTCAAATAATGGATTGTTTGTTGTTTGGAGGCCCAACAAAGCTCAAAAATACTTTGCAGATAGAGGCGTCCTGTGCATGAATTTAAATGGCAACAAAAGCATTTTAAAATTGTACCAAAACCAGTACAAAAATCAGTGGAATATTTGAAAATACTTTGTAGAAATTATGCCATATTCCTCTCTGTATTTTTTGTTAAAATGAGTTTATACAAATACTAAGGAAATCTCTGGATGAGTTTTTTCCTGGTGTATTATTTTCCCTGTTAGCCACTTGGCCACCTTGATAGATCTGTTTGACCAAGTCAGAATGGTGGTGTCCGACCTGAAAGGGTTCCCCTGTTTTGGTTCTTACTTTTGTGTTGTCTTTTTAAAATCTGTCTATAATTTTAACCATTTGTATGCTAAAAATAATCTTGAAAAAAATCTGCTTACACTGTGATTTCTGATAGCCTTTACTTTAATCAACACAATCTGATTTTCTTTTGGGATATGCAGCTTTCAAAAGTGTTCTTATATATGCCCAGAAATGAAAGTTGTCTATTTATCATAGGAGTGTGATTAGATAAAGTTACCTATCCAAAATCCCAGTACAGCTCTTTCATGTGTGCTGAATGGACGAGTTAGTAAAATTGCCTTTTAATCTCTATGGGTTAATAAATATTTTTTTATAACTAGCCACAGATATTCCTTTTTAAATTATACTTGGCAAACAGAATATATTTAATTTTATATACAATATACATAGTTACCATGATTGACATATTTATAACATAGAGCTTTGTGTTTACTATGAAGGTTTTATCTGGACCATGGACTTCATGGGTAAGACTTTAAAAAGCCAGTTAGCATTTATGGGAGGATGTGGGACCTGCCTTCATGGGCTCAGGATGAGGACATGGGAGCAAGTGAAAAAGCAATGGCCAGATTGTAGTGACAGAGATCTGAGTTGCTTATTTTGTGATTGGGGCTGGTCCCTGCAGCTGTTCTAATAACATCTGGATGTGAGTAACAGAATGGAATATGACCATCTGCCTCTTCTGACTGTCCCAGGCTATTGTGTGGAGTACAGGAAATGTCAGGGTATTGTGTTGTTTTGCTTTGGACAAATGTCTCAATAGACATATTTAATTAAACCTTCATGTGTTTGAAAGAAAATGCCCTCTCTTAACTAGGCTGATTTACCACTTCTGGTAACCTTTTAATCCCCAAAGTAGTCTTGTCTAAATATTTTTAGTAACGTTACATCTGTCCTGATGTCTCCAGGTTAAAGTGGTTCTGGCACCCTTTTACTACAACAATTGCTACCTTCATTTTTCTACTGTTTATAGTTTAATCTTGAATGTTTGCTGGTTTCTGCTTGTTGGATATTGTGGAGGGAGAGTGTACAGATCATCCAGCTTTAACTCATTCAGCACAGCCCTGGAGTCAGAAGATACTTTGATTTATATATTGTGGCCAATCTATTGCATTTTAAAATGATTTCTCTACTTAAGGCACAACATTTATGACATAATCTAATGAATGACGTAGCTAATCATTGTATCTGTGTAGACTTACTCTCTTCTGTGTTAGTGTCATTTGGAAACTATTTGTATATGTTGAAGTTTGTAAGGGTTCAGGAACCCACAATAAAATAGTAAAGTACGTATTTATTTCTCATTATAATGCTCGATTTTGATTTGAAAGTTGACACTTTGTATGTCTTTCACAGAATTGTAAACAAATACGGAAAAACTGCTTCACCTGGGGTGCCTTCCATGTGTGGTGTAAACACTTGTCACTCACAGAAATAGAGGTGTAAATTTATTAAACCAGTAAACACTATTTTTGTACCGTGAGTCACTTCTGCATCTCTGGCCTCGGTGTGCTTTGTTCCCACCACCTCCACTTTCGTGGCTGCTGGTCCTGTCCTTCCCTTTGTCCACTGACAGTGGCCCTGTGCCCCCTTTGCCCTGCTCTGGGCATGGAGATGAAGCTGCACCAGCAGGTTCTGTCTTTGGGACCCGTGGGGAGATGCTCAGTGTGGGGTGTCCGTGTGCTCGGGGCGGGTTCTGGGCCCTCCTGCAGGTCCAACCTAAACATCTGCTTCTGGCTCCCAGTTCTGATTGATGGCACTGAGGAGCGCCCAGGCGTGATGAGAAGACTTTGTCCCAGGGCTGCAGGGGCTCTGCTGGCAGATGTGGCACCGAGGTGTTGGTTGGAACAGCAGCTTCCCATCCCGTCCCGTGCCAGGCTCAGCCAAGGGGATGTGATTTTCCTTTGGGCACAGAGCAGAGCCCGCCGTGCAGTGCCAGGGGTGCCCTGCCCTGGCAGCCGCACCGGTCCCCTTCGCTCGCTGAAGGTCTCTGTGTCCAACAGCAGCACCTTCCCTTGCCTGTCCCCGGGCAGTCCCTTTGCCTCGGGGACTGTGGCTCGGGTGTCCCTTGATCCCCAAATCCCGAGCGAGGGTTTGAGGGTAACACAAGCTGGCACATGTTCACACGGACACTTCCCAGCCATGAAGAATTCCACGTGTTTTTGGTACGTTGCTGAGTTCCCAAGGAGTGCTTGGCCAGCTGTTTTCCATGGTGGTACCTCCAGCTGTGCCCGCTGTGCCCAGTGTCAGTGCAGCATCTTCCAGCTCTGGGTGTGAAAGTTGTTCTCTTATGCTTGACCAGTGTCAAAGGTATCTCCAGGAGAACAGAACCTCCCCCTTTTCCTACACCGGGAACAATTTTTCAGTATGTTGCGTTTCCTCTCTTCTTGTCTATGCTGACCAAAACCACGAGCTGACGAACTGTAATGTCTTGCAGTACAGAAAGCAGTCCTGGTTTTGAAATCCATTCTGTTATAGCATAATTTAAATGGTGTATTTATCAGTTTTAAATGTCATTTTGATTTCCCAGTCTTTTGTATATGGGTACAATACTTTTTGTAAATTTTTTTTTTTTAAATTGTCTTTCTGTCTTTTCTTTCTGGTATTTGAAGATTTTTGCTCTCTGGGTTTTCATAGTACTCTTCTGATCATTCTTCATAGTGGTAAAAGTCTGTATTTTTGTATGTAGGGAAAATGGTAGTTTTCTAACGCTTAGCCTGGTCAATATAGTATGGAATCATTTGTGAAGGACTTCCTGTTTAATAAATGGACATATTAAAGTACTAAACCATTGTCTTCATCTGTAAAGGGGGGCTGGTCTGGAGGTCATTTCCTTCCCAAGGGCTGTGTTGGAGTGGGAGATGTTTTTGTTGTGGCTGAGCAGGGACAGCCACAGTGGAGGGGCCGGGAGGGGACACAGCGGGACAGGTGACCCCAACTGAGCACAGGGATATTCCAGACCATGTGACATCATGCTCGGGATATCAGGTGGGGGAAGGAGGAGGAAGGGGGGACATTTGCAGTGATGGAGTTTGCCTTCCCAAGCCACTGCTCTCCTGGAGGTGCTGAACACCTGCCCAGCCATGGGAATGAGTGAATTCCTTGTTCTGTTCTACAGCTCTTGCTCCACATTCCACTGTCCTTATCCCAGCCTACAAGTTTTCCAGCTTTTACCCTCCCAATTCTTTCCTGATCCCACTGAAAGAGGGGCCTGGGCTCTGCTGGGGTTAAAGCCCATCAGAAGGCACCACAAGAGCCTCAGTGCAGCAGCCCTTGTGGTGGGTGGGCTGGTGACCCCAGGGCAGCTGCTGAAGGCTCTGCCAAGCTGGGCAGGGGCACGGGGGGCAAACCTCCAGCACAGTAGCCCTGGCACAGGGGTCTGTGTGTGGGGCAGGACAGGCTGCAGGGGTTGATGAACACCCGTGTAAGAGCCCTTGATGAGAGCTCAGATGGAGCAGAAAGCACGGGGAACTGTTGTATTGCTCAGTGGTTGTGATGGGATTGCTCTTGGAGCCCTTCAGCATCGGGGATGCTCCAACAGGCTGGAATGCTCTGTCCTGTGGTTTGCAGCACGTTCAGGACTGGGAAGGAATTTGGGGTCTGGGTGATTCCTGCCACCTCATGGGCTGTAGGTTTCGATTCTGCCTTGATGCTGGTGGCATTTTTGGTCTCCAGGTGCGTCGGTGTGAGGTGAAAGCACTGAGTCAATAAAGGTAAGCACTGTGGAAACACAGGGGTGGTCGAATGAGTATGGTGAGATTTGGGAAGGCGGATGGTGCACTCAAAGCACTGGGTAGGGACAACGTGTGAGGGGAGGGGGACAGAGGTGGTGGCATGACTGGATTTTTACGGGATTTGTTTGTGCAACAAGTGGGTCAGTTCTCTGCCTGTGGGGGGCTGTCAGCAGCAATGGGGTGTTCTCCTCCTGTTCCCTGGTCCAGCTCTGTCAGTTGTCAAATTTACAATAGTTTATCCTGTCTAACTTTTGAATACGAGCTCTTCTTCAGACTCCTGGGAAGACTGTAATTGATTTCTTATTCATGGATCAGGTTTACAAAATGGTATGGACAGTGTTCAAAATACAGAAAATATTTCCTGGCCAAAGTTAGCACTGGAATTGGTATTTTCCTCTCCAAGGAAATAGATTTAAAAATTGACTTATTTAAAAAGAAGAAAAAAAACAAACCCCAAACAAAACCACACTTAAATTTGAAATTTTCTGAGTTTTTGTTTTATCTTCTGACCTAGACATTTCACAAAACATTGAGTACTGTGAATTCTTCCAGCAAGGAGGAATCTGTGTTGCAGTGTGGATTTTTTTGTCACAGTCCCGTTTATTTAAGTGGTGACTTAACAATCCTGACTTTTAAACCAATACTCTATGCAAAAAGGTGTCCTGAGCATCTCGTAATGAGATTCACATGCTCAGTGCCTGCCTAAATTTCTTCTGCTTCCTCTATATTCTTCCTCTTTTCTCTCCGTGCTCAAGAGATCAAAGGATGAACAGGTGGAGCTGCTGTGCCTCTTTGCTGATGCGTATCTTGCATTTGCTCCTGGAGAGCAGTTTGTATCCCGGTCCAAATGTGGAATGACCCCTAACTGTGTTATTCTGAATCCCCCTGAGGTGGGTACTGCCCCCAGTCTGGCTCAGCAGCACTGGGGGTGTTTGCCCAGCGGTGTGTTTTGGAGGCTCAGTGTGAGCCCTGCTGCTGGGGTTGGGTTCCGAGGCCACGGAGGCACAGGCTGTGCTCCCCAAATTCTCTCAAATTGCACCTGTAGAATTCAGGCTCAGAGCTTTGCACAGCAAACACTTAGGGCCATAATGACTGAAACCATCTGCCTGCTCTGCAGAGCATTAAATCGTGTGCTGCTCTCCAGCACACCAGGCTGGTGGGAGCATCCTCTCAGATAATACCACAGTGGCTGCATACGCTGCTTTTCCCTTGGTATCCTGGAAAAGGCTGTCACTGGGAAATGTGACACTTGGAGAGCTTTGAACGGTATCAAGGGAAAAGCAAAATTAAGGGGAGTAATGGACAGGGTATTCAAAGCACAACAAAGCCTTTTATTTCACTCAGAATCTAAACAAGCTGCTTGGAAAGGTCTTTTGAATTCCTTGATGTCACCTGTCCAAAACCCAGCACACAAGACTGAACAAGTCCCCAGATGAATATAAAGGGTTTTAGAGAGGAGGGAGAGCCCTGGAGCCGGCGAGAGCTGTGTGAAACCACCCACCTGTGGTGCCAGCCGGGCACCTGCCCCGTTCTGGCTTTGAGTCACAGCATTTAGATCATAAAACGCCTGGCACTTTTCCTACCTGGGTTTTTCCACCCTTGGCATGGGAAGCTCTGGGGGCTGCCGAGGGCTGGTCAGCAAGCCCAGCAGGTCCAAGGGCACTGGCTGTGCTGCCAGGCGTGCGTTGGGCTGTGCAGGGTTTGGGAGCAGCTCCTGGTGGGACACAAAGGTTTGGGGCTGGGGAGGTGCTGGACGAGACCCCTGAAATAAGGGCTCAGTGAAGGGCTCCACGCCCAGGTGCAGTGCTGGGCTTGTCTCAGGAGACCTGAACTGCAGAGAAACCAGCGGTCCTCTGATCTCAGCTGAGGAAAACAAGCAAACAAACAAAAGCCAAAAAGCCAGGCTGGCTTTGCCTCTGCCCTGCACCACACTCTGAGCCTGGTGCAATACTGCAGGCTGGGCCAGCCCCCAACTCCCCCAGTCAAAACTGCCATTAAAGCAATTATTTTTTAATTGAATTTTCTGAAATTATATTGGGAAAACACAGAACTGTGTTTTACTTCAGTCATGGGAACAGATCTTTTTGAATACAAGGCTGGAATCTTACACAAATCTTGACCCTGGAAGCAAACTGCTCAGCAAGGAATGAAATCATCAAGCCCTTAAAAGCCAGTAAGGAGTTCTCTGGGCAGGCTTTCCCTGCAGGATTGCTAAAGCAGGCCTGAAGCAACTAATGAGCCACTTTGTTTGCTGCCTCTGTTGACTTTTGGAGTGATCCAGCCTGACAAAACCACTAGAACAACTCAGTGTATTTGGGTGATAATTGTGTGAATCGTGAACCCAAGGGGACTGTTTTCTACACTGTTATTTGTTGCCAGGTGAGAGCTCTGTACCTCCAGGGGCTCAATATGTGAAAACTAATTCTTGGTTAATTCTTTCATACCCTAAAGATGAGGTTCCCCCAGTGCTCTGCCCAACTCCTCAACACACACTGATGGAGTTTCTTAAATCACTGATCCCTGTGCTGGGCAGAGGCAAGGCAGTAAAAGAGGTCTTAAATTAAGTAAAGACACCCAACACTTCTATTAAAAGAAGTTTAATCCAGCATGGTTTATAAATATTAACCATGTACTAGTTTCCAGATGTGACATGCAGTACATTTTTTTGAATTTAAAAAAAAAAAGAAAAATACAAAACGAGTATAAAAATGAGCCCAGGTCCCCTGGTGTCACAGTGTGTGCCAGTAAAACATGACAACAGAAGAGAGAGAAACAAGGGGTTTCACACAGGAAAAGGTCCAAAGAGGTCTTTCCAATAAAAGCAATTATTTGTCACATTTAAAAGCAACCACTTGCTTTGTTTTTATTCTCTGAGTGCTCAGGAAACAGGAGATGCAGGAGCTGCCTGAGGACCACTCAGCTTTGACCAGCACCTTCCCCAGCAGCTGCTCCCTGCAGGCCCCGTGTGCCCCCGGCAGCAGCCAGCTGCCACCAGGAGCTGGCACCCAAGGGGTCATTGTGTTCCAGGGGAAATTTGCCTCTATTGTTTCATCCCTGTTTTTCATTTACTCTGTTAGTACCATCTGCTCTCATTTTAATTGCTGTTAAGGCCACCTGTTCTGGTACTGTATTAATTTTTAAAAAATATATCCAGGTTTTTTTGGCAGAGCTGTCTGATGCCATCTGTAAGGAGTGTGCTGTGCTTTTCCCGAGCAGCACGTGTTTAGAGATGGATGCAAACATTTCAAGGTAGGTTGTGCTACTTGTGAAAATACCTTGTAAATTCAGAAGGCTTTTTCCCTGGAATGCTGCACCACAAGATAAATCCTGTCCTTCCAGGGGAGAAAAACCCAACCCAAACCCCAGACACACTGAGCAAAGGGGTCTGGGAAAATGAATTCCTTGCAGGTGTTCTGGAGTCTGGGGGTTGGTCTCTTTGCCTTTTCATAGTGGGGAGGATGCTCTGCCCTCCTGGGGCTCGGCTATCCCAAGGGTGGCAGGACCAGTTCTGCAGGGCCAGGGCCCACGTCCCATGCTGGTGGTCCCAGGGCAGCACCAGTGCCCCCAGCACAGGGCACAGCAGGCAGAGGGCTCCTGGGCACAACCACCTGCAGGCACATCCTGGTGGGTGCCGTTTGGCAAGGGTGCCTTCCCTGGCTGAGCCAGCACACAAAGGGCAGCAGAGGGGCTGGTAAGAGGCTGCCTCACCTGCCCTGCCTCGGGTCTGGGGTGGCACTGCAGCAGAAGGGCTGCGACTCCATCCAAGCAGCTTCAAACAAGTGATCCTGGATGTCTGATGAGCCAGCGGCCCTGCGGCACAGTTACACTTGGAGGTTTGCTCCTGCTGCACATCTCCAGTTGTCACCCCTTGGCACAGAGAGGCAGCAGATAGAAATTGAGTGAAACCAACACGGGAACCGTAATCCAGGCCTTCAGTGCTTGAGAGTAGAATACTCAGGCTCCACGTAAAGAAATACTGTTAGTTAAAAAAAACAATACAACTAGAGGCATTCTTTGGCACGTCAAGAAGTATAAAAGCAGTAAGTGTTAAAGATCTGGAAGTAAAAAAGAGGGTTAAAAGCTGTGGTTATATGTTAAAAATGCTGCTCCTGTTCACTCAGGATGTTGTAGAGCTGAGTAAGGAGGGCAGGGGAGGATGGGGCTGTGCTTGGACACACAGCTCTGTGAATCTGTAGTTCTGACAGTCTCTAATGGCTTTGGGAATTGTCTCCTTTTCCACATCATTGCCCTGTCCGTGCCTTGGTGATTCCATGAACAGTGAGGTGGAAAGAGGATCCGGAGGCTGAAATAAGGGAGATGTTTCACTTGGCAGTGCATTCAGCAACGAGGAAAGTGCGTGATCATCTTCCCTTCACGCTTGGTTGGTGTTTGGTTCTTCAGTCTGAGTCAGAATCCGAGTCCTCATCTGAGGGATAAAACAAGGAAAAGTGAAGAGGAGAGCTGGAGATCCCCACACCTGGCTGGGACAGACACAGCTCCTCCTGCCAGGAGCTGCTCCAAAGGGCACGGCGTGCCAGGGACAGGCTGCTGGAATGACACTCCTGCTACCAGGATGGAACTTTGTGGTGGTTCAGAGGAGCTGGGAAATGCTGCTGAGGGGCACGGAGGGCTCCAGGCGGTGGGTGATGCTCAGGGATGCTGCTGTTGGCAGGACCCAGGAGGTGGCCCATGCTGTCACCCTGCCCCCGAGTGCTGAGTGTGGGTCACAGCCCTGCACCGCCAGCACGGCGTGTCCGGGAGCCAGAGGATGCCAGATGCTGAGAAATCCCAGCAGGCCTGCAGAGGAACATCCCTCTGGCCCCAGCAGGAGTCTGGTGCTGTGGGCACAGCCAGGGCAGAGCCCTCCTTGCACAGTCCAACATCCACACAAAGCTGCCTATCTGTGACTGCACAACTGTGAGTTTATGTATTTGTCTCCATTTCTAGGGAAACTGGATCTAATATTTATCCTAATTGTGTACCCTTGTCACCTGATCATCTTCTGAGGGCAGTACAGGTTTTAGTCTTTAGTTTCCTGTGGTCTGTTCCATTGATTCTTTTTGCTCTCTCTTTGGCCCAAACCTTTGGCCCCAATACATTCAACAGTCTCCTAAAATCCCCAGAAAAGACTGTGAGTGCTCCTGTACACCTTCTAGAACTCTCTGCACATCTTGGGTGTATGTTTTTGAGGGGGTTTGTGGGTTTTGCGTTTGTGTGGGTTGTTTTTTTTAGGATTTGGGGATTTAAAAAAATTTTTTTTTAAGCGTGGAACAGCCTTTTCCCTCTGTGTGGGTGCAGTGAGTAGTGTCACAGGGATGTGATGCCCACTTTGGGCTCCTGGGTACTGTAACACTGTCCTGACTTAATCTGAATTGGATTTAAACACCCAACAGTGGGTCCCTCTCTTTGTCTAAGTGGGTCAGTCTGATCTGAAGTGGACTGTACCTCCTGTAATAGAAGAAAAACTGATAACACTATTGTTAATCTTATGCTGCTTAGCCCTGGGATTTCAAGGCCATTTGTCCACAGATGGTCAAAGCTGGTCATAAGAGACAGTCAGGGTAGATAAAAACAAAAGCACTACTGGACATAAATGACTGCAGACTGGCAGTCCGCAGGATGCTAATTATTAAGTTACCAAGACAAAAAAGGCAGATGCTTGCTTGTTTTTACAGTAAGACATTTGGATGGGAGAAGAAAGTCCGTGCTGCACACACACAAAACCACAGTAGGCAAGAACAGAAGCTGTTCGTACTGAGTGAGTGCTCCTGCTCCCCTCCCAAGGTGGATGGAGAAGCAAATCTCACATTACCTGCTCGTGTAACAAAACAGGGAATTTTACCCACCTTCTGACTTTTGCCCTTCGGGAGGATCGGAACTGCCTTGCTTGAGGAAAGTAACCAGGTCATTGAAGGTTATGTAGAAATCAATGGCAAATACTATCGTGGCTATAAACCCAAACACCTGGAAGGGCAAAATAACACTCTCTGTAACAACAGGCCACGTCCATCAATGACAACCCAAAATAACCTGAACCAACACAAGAAAAAACTCTTAAAGCTTGAGCTTGAGTTTTTTTGCCTGTGCCTTTCAAGGAGACAGGGAAGGGAAATGGCTTTGACCCATTGGCATCAACTAAATTACAGCTAATTTGGGAGCCTGAGAAGTGATCAGATGTGTCCTTAGCCCTTCCCCAGGCCACATCCCACTCTGAGCATGTTCTGAGCATCACCACTGCCGGGAGCTACAGGGGAGCAAACCCTGCACCTCCACCATCCCAGGGCATCTCTTGGCCTCCAAGAAATCACCTTGATTTCTCTGGAAATAATTCCTTATGAGTTTGCAAGGTGACGTGTCTATTGCAGAGTGAGCCAGACTGAGATTAAAGTGACTCTGGAGTTCCCCTTTCAGTGTCAGAGCAGCAGCAGTGCCAAGAACAGGCTGGGTTTTGGTCTGAGAGCTCAGGGTCAATGCACTTGCACTGCTCCTCCACCTCTAAGTGGAGGGACAAAGATCAAAACAAGCTCCCTGTCTGAACTGTGTGTGACTTGGGACAGTTTGGTAAGGGCTCCTTGTCAGCACTACTGGGTATTGTTCTTGATCTTTAAAAATTATGATGCAGATTTTATTTATGTTGCATACATTATTGATATGACTTAGAGTCAGGTTGCAGATGGAGGGGCTGTATTGTGTTTCTGAACACAAAATGCTGATGGCAAAGGCTCTCTCCTGGGCAGTCCTTGTACTGGAGGGTAAAATGACACTGCTCTTGTTTCAGCTCATCCAAGTAAAATTGAGCAGCAGAGGCAGGAGGCTGAAATGACTTAATTGCAATGACTGGCCTTAACAGTAACAGGTTTGATTTCCTGTTTTTATCATTATTGTAACTCCCTCCATTCACGAATCTTGATACTCTTGACAGGAACAGAGTTTATCTTCCCTGTACAGCCGGGAAAATTAAAAAGCAGAAGAGGTGCCTTCCCTGAGGAGCACAGTTAACACTGAGCAGCATTAGCAGGATGAGAAAACATTCATTGATTCAAAACACGTTTTCCTGAATAACTGACCATGTGCATTAGGCAAAGTAATTATCAGTTAATTGAGGAAACTTCTGTTACTTGCAATGGGATCATAATTGAACTGTTTCTGAAGTACATATACAGGCAGTTCACCCAAACACTTCAGTGGAAAGCTCACATCTACTCACCCCTGCTGCTTTCGATGCTCCATCACTGTACTTTGAGACAGCAGCAATTGAAATGGCAAAGAAAATAATGGCAGCAGTGACACAGCGCAAGAAATCCTGTGAAATAAGCAATGGTGCATTCTCAGATTAGTCAGGGAGTTCCAACATAAAACCCCCTCTAAAAATGACTTGGCAATGACTCCTGAAAACCCCTGTTCCTGCCCCAGAGCCTCCCCTGACGGTGCCCTGAGAGCACAGCCCGCCCTGCTGTGCCACTGGAACTGCTCCTCTGAGAAATGTCCCTAAGTAAGGGATGACTGGAACCTTGGCATGAGCTGCTGCTCTGAGAGATCCTGCAGAACTCCTGCTCTTAACCTGGGTGGGCAGACCTTCCTTCAGGCTGAAAAGGACTGTCCTTGGTGTTTGCCTGGGGCACAGCCAGGGCTCCACTGGAAGCATCATCTGAAATGCCTCAAGGTCTCATTGTTAATAGCCGAGGCTCAGGAGGAGGGAACAGCTCCCATGGGAACAGCTCCCCAGCATGTTTGTCTCTAATGGATGTAGGTCTACATGATGACCTCTGTCTGCAGGAACTCCTCCGTCAGGAACTAAACACTTTGTTTAGTGTTGAAATGATTTACCCTCCGTGTGTCCAGCCGTGGCTCCAGCAGCCTGCCTGCCGTGCCAGTGCCTGCTGGGATCCCCACAAGAGGAGCTGCTGGGGCTGAGCTGGGCTCTGCAGGGCAGGGCCAGGCCCTGGGACACCAGCACTGATGCCTCTGGAGTGGGGGTCAAATAAAGAGCTGGGATCCCCAGGGATGTGCAAATCATGGGAGCTCCACTCATGGTATCTTGAGCTCACTTCACAATTAGCTCTTCTGCCTTTTCAGAACAGATGGATGATGTCTCAAAACACAATCTCACAAGAAACCTGACTCTTCTGGAGTCAGGACAGGGGCAGTTATTTACATTCTGTAGCTGCAGTATATTGTAGTAATGGCCATAATGAACACACAAGTGCCTTTTTTGTCTAAGTTCTGGAATCAGATGCACGTGGAAAATGAGAAAATGATGGAACTGAGATTACCAACTGAAAACTGTGCACAGTCAGTCAAAGCCCATGATGCTGTTTTATCCACCTGTGGCCTCACTGAAGTTCATCTTTATATGCTGAGAGCTCTGGTTCAAATCTCACTATGATGAACTATTGCTGCCACCAAAAGAGACTCCAGACTGATTAGATTACCGGGGTTTCTTGAAGCATTTGTACTGTAAGCCAGCTGCTCCCTTTGCAGTGCATCCCTGAGGCAGCAGGGACATCCAGTGGCCAGGCATCGCCTGCAGCCCCAGCCCTGGGCTCCTGCGTGGGCAGGAACTGGCAGGAGCTGCAGGACCCTCCCTGTGCAGCAGCAGCTGTGGCTGTGCTGCTGCTCTGCCCCTCAGCAGCATTCAGGGAGAATTGGAACCACTCTAGTGAAGTCCATGCAGCACTGACAGCATGCCCGTGTCTGTAAGGGTGGCAATGGAAGGAGCCCCCAGCAGTGGTCAGACTGACTTAGGCTGATGCTGCCTCTGAAGATGCAGCCCTAAGCCATGTGCCAGGAATCAGGCATAGATTCTGTGCTTTGATAAAGCCAAGCTTTGTGTCAGCACCAGAAGTCACAGTGTATAGTATAGCATGGTTTAAAGAGCACTGTGGGACCTTCTGATTGAGAGACAACAGAGTCACGTTTCCAATAAGGGGGTGAACTTGTCAACAGTCCCCCCAAGCCCCTGTCCAGTCCCTCTTCCCCCCTTACACCACACAATTACACCTGGTCTGTAGTGCACAGGTCACTTACCGACAAAGGCCAGTAGAGTCCTTTAAACTTCTCATTGAGTTTGGAGGCGTAGGCAAAAAAAAGAAACAGTGCCAGCAGAAACTCTAGGAGTGGTGCCATCATGAAAGCAGCTGCTTGAGATGCAATATAGCAGATAAAGATGATAAATGACAGCACCTGGAGTAAAGGGAAAACTCGTTATTCACATGGAACAGCAGAGCTGCCAACGGCTGAGCAGCTTTGAAGTGCTGCTTTCCCCGTGTGTTCCTGTCAGTGCTGCTGCTGATGGCATTGCCTGCTTTCTGCTTTTTTTTTCCTTTTTTCTTTTTTTTTTTTTTTCCATTGGGCCAAATGAATTTTCTTGTTCAGCATGGAATAAATCTAAAGTAATGGTGTTTATTTCCATGCGTGTGAAATCGCTTTTCGGGAGAGCTGGGTGGATTTGCACCTCTCTGAGACAGTAATTTGCTCTGGATTGTAAACAGTTCTGACAACATAATTCTGAAAATAGAGTGGGGCACTGCCAAGCAAGCTGAGCTTTACGCTTTCAGCCGTGACAGTTCTCATTTGAAACCCAAATCATTGCTCACACAGCCCAAAGTAACTCAGCATTTATAATCTTCTTTGAGTTGAAAGAAAAAAGTCTGCTGCTGATGGATAGAAAAGGACCAAGAATTAATTGTTCTGTGGTTTCTGGAAGTCTCTGCTTCTAGTTTTCCAGTGTAGAAAGGTGTTTTAGAGAGTAATAGGATGGATAACTCCTGCAGATTTATCTCCATGATGTCTCCTAACTCTACAGAATAATAAAAATGGCATTTGTTTTCCTGTTCAATTAAAAAATACCTTTGGAATGTAGTTTATGGCTCAAAATAGAAAGTTTCACACTGGGCAAATGGCTAAAGAAAATGCATTTTTAACCTAAAGCAGAGAGCACCAGATGCTGTCCTACACTTGTGGCCTTCGAGCTGCTGTTTGTGGAGGTGGGAGGTGAGGGAGCCAGGGGGAAACCTCAGAGCATTTTCAAACCACGCACTGGGAGTTGGTCACCCCCGAGAAGAGGCTCCAGCCCTGCTGTTTTACTGCCCTGCTGTTTTCATCAAATCAGCTCCAAGTACCCAAGGGAGCTCCGATACTGAATTGCCCCTTTTGTGTGAGTATAGGGAGCCAGCCTGCAGCACCTGGGCTGCTCTGCCCTCCTGCACACAAAGCTCTGCCTTCCCAGTGCTCAGAGATGCTTTGGGGACCGAGCAGCAGATCACGAGGAGTTTTGGAACTTCTAAACTGGGACACTGACATTCACGCTCACACAGTACTGAAAATAAATGTATTATTTTCCCCCCGACGGCACATCTGAAGGCAGATGTGGCTTCCTGCAAAGCCAATCAATGCATTTGCCTCATTCAATCTCGGCTCTCTGGATTTCTTGGCTTGCTGCTACCACGTGTTCCTGGGGTTCACCTGGACCTCGGAAAAATATCATTATTATACTTGAATGATAAGGCTCCTACAATTAATTATTAATTAATAATTACTCATATGAGAGGTCAGTCAACCCTCAAACACATGTATCAAAAGAGCCTGTTTAAGTTTAACTAAGTTTAACTAAGCAGTTCAATCCAGTGAAGTAATTTTTGATGTAATTAATTAAGAAGCCTTTCTTCTAAGCCTGTTTTTTGGGCAAAGCAGGCAGCTCTTGTCGAGGAAGCTAACAGCTGGAGAATATTGCTTTGATCCATTAGGAGTGGGTGGTGAAGTTAGAGAGGATGTGCCATTTTTAGTAAGAGACTATATTTATCTTAAAACGCCTATGCATTGTTCTTGTTTCACTGGGTTCTAAGAAGCTGACCTGGTACAGGACAGGCCTGTTACCTGTCAATATTTACCCTGTTTGTTGCTGTTTATCCTGCCATTATCTGGTTGTTGCTTACACAGCCCATTCGTAGGTTTTTCTAGTTTTCAGATAGCAGAGGGAACTCATTCACTATCTCATCCTCAGTGTGGTATTTTCTTTCAGTGAGTGGAAAGTGATAAGTACTCTTTGAAGATAAGTGGATATAACAGAGCTTGAAAACTACTAAGGAGAGAGAGGATTTCTTCCTCCTTCCTATCACACCTATTCCCTTCTCACCTCCAAGAACAAAGACTCAATTCTTTTTGTGAATCTATCTCACTTGCATTTGTGGAAGATAATTTAGGCATGGTTTAATGTTTTCTTGGATTAAAATCACCATATATATATAGGACATTTTTTTCTTCTGGTGTTGAAAAAGTATCTCCCTTTTTCTGGCTGAAGGGAAGCGTGTGATGGCTGAGCTGCAGGGAGATGTTCAGGACAGGTCCCACCAACCAAAACCCTTCCAATGGCAGAACATCAGACCTGAACTAAACCCAGTCATCTTTTATGAAAGGATTAAATGCAGTGTTAAATAATCCATCACACTGCAGCAGCAAGGGGAGGTAGAGAGGCAGATTTGGGACATGTAAGTTGATGGTGCACAGTAGAGATCCCTTTGATCTCAATTCTGTTTGATACAGTAAGTCCTGTGCTCTGTCTGCTTTTGTACAGAAAAAAAAGCTTTCCTGTCAGAAAAGTTGGTAGGTGAAAGGAAGAGCCTTTGAGTTCTTTTGTTATCAGCTTTATGGGAATTTGTGCAAGGTGAGGTTCCCACTGTCACCCCCTCACCCGCATGTGGGTTGGAAGAGGAGCCCAAGTCCTGCTGTAACACAGCAAAAAAAGCCAAGGAGCTCCTGCTCCAGAGTGCTGTGTGCCAGTGGGATTCCTGCCTCTGTGCCAGGTGAGCTGCTGGAGACACAAAAAGATCATTTCCACTTTCTAATTCGGGCTGATCCAGAGAAGCTGGAGAAACACTGTTCATTTTACACTCTGGTTACCAGGCCAGTTACTTGTTCAAACAAACCCCGCTGTTACTGGTAGGTCACAGCAGTGTCCTGCTGCCTGTCCCCCAGCCCTGAAGGACAGTATCTGTATTCCCACCATCACCACCCTGAGAGGTGGCACCGAGTCCAGCCCATCCCATTCTCCCTCCTGACTCCACTTGTCAGCCCCCTGTTAGTGCATGTCAAGGCACAGGAAAAAAGGGCACCCTTGATTCACAAGAAGTCCCTTGATTTTAACAGATTGTTGGTGACATTAGTAAAGGGGAATGAGTTTGACCTGAAGTGTGATAATTGCTCTCCAGTTAATAAGTGTTGTTCCTCATTTTGGGGGCACTGAGATCTGAAAAGGCCCAAGGAGGATTTTATGTCAAAACCCCACCTCTAAACCAGTGGACCAGATTTTGAAAAGGAAAGTTTGAAGGATGGCATTTTTCGATGCTACAGCCTTGACTGGGGGATGGCTGGAAGGTGCAGGAAGGGGAGGAAGGCAAAGAAAGAGTCTGAGAAACGAAGGGAAGGAGGTGCCTGAGGGCTCTGCCAGGGGATGGCCACGGTGCTACACCTCGTTCTTGGTTTTCTTCTTCTTTGCCTCCTATTGCAGCCCTGATGTAGATTTTAATGCCAAACCTACTCGGCAGCTTGGGGACAGCCCTGTGTAATACAAGAGCCCACAAATTGTAGGTTTTTGATGGTTTCTCATTTCTCTTTGTATAGAGCTCATTTCCCCTTCTCACAGGGGGGAGTGCACGGACTCCTTGAGCAATATTGGATATTACCTATGACAGTCTTTTCTGAATTATAAAAGTGAGTTACCTTGTCTGACCATTTAATTGCACTACCACTAACTCAAGCATTTGATGTTGTCTTTAAAATTTGGAAATTTTAAAAACACACCTCTCCTCCCACAACACAAACACCGAAGTGCCAGTCTGTACCCAGAAACAGTGACACCCACCTACTTACTCCTCCAGACTTTAAGTCTTTGAGACAAACATCTGGCAAAGCAAAAGTTGCTTTACAACTCAAAAGCAACCTCCAGAATACAGCCTGACCCCTCTAAACTCTGTCAGATGTTCCACTGCACACCACACTTGTTTTGCACCTCTCCTCCTGAAGCTGCGTGTTTAAAGTGTGATTTCAGAGGAAGGTGAAGCAAGGGGACCTTCTTGTTTTTCTAACAGCTCTGTGTCTATGCTAAAAAAAAAAACCAGGCAGCTAAGAGAGGAAGTTTGTGAGGCTCAATGCAGTTGCAAGTTCATTTCTAGCATTTTCAGAAAACACTGCTGCTGCTGGGAGAAAATACGAGTGTTTTATCAGTTTTGTCTATTCGTATTTACATAAGGCGTTTTTCTTCCCCCCATTTGGGATCACACCCTCAGCACTGATGGCAACTCAGACTCTGAGCTCTTCCTGTGCTGCTGCTGCTGCTGCAAGGTTAGTGTGGCTGCTGCCACCCTCACTGCGGAGCAATATTTGGATGCAGAAAGCCCTAATGGAGCAAAGAGCAGCACAGGATCCTTTCATAGCTTGGCAATGGTAAGAGTATAAAAAATCCTGGTGAAAAGAAGCCTGACTTTTCATTGAGCACTGTATATGTACATTCCCATTCCCATAAAGAGAAAAATATTACATAGTACTTTTTCTTTTTTAAAGGGACTTCTTTGGCACTGTGTTTCAGAAAGTAATTTTCTCCCCTGTAATTATTACCTAATATTGTGTTGTTGGGCTTCTTAAACTGGCCAGGCATTATGAAGTTATACTTTATTGTATAACCAGCTTCCAGTTTAAGGTCTGAAAAATAATGAGTTACACTGGTTAGAAAGCACAGTGTCCCTTAAGAGAGGGAGGGCTGCTGGAGTCTGAGGTCAGGACAGATCAGAAGGTGTTTGTCTCCTCTGGGCAGCCCATGGGGACAGGCGGGGATGCAGCTGAACCCCTGCAGGCTCATCTTCCCTCCACAGAAAAGAGCACGTTTGCTTAAAGTTCTAAAAATGGCTAATGGTGCTATCTTTTGGACAAGAGTGCATTTTGTTATTATTTTTTTGGCAGAGAGACAAAGTACATCACTTTGTGGGCTCTGCTATTCAATTATTTCTCCATCGTACTTGTTGTGCAGGGGAAGCTCCTGGTCCCCCAGAATTAGCTGCAGGGGTGGCCTTCTGGCTACAGACCCTGAGAAGGGCACAGGAATCCTCTTCAAAGGAGACTTTACACCAAGCAGCTGGAAGTTTCAGTTATGAAGGTCAGTTCAGAGGAGACTGAAAAGACAGAAGAAAGACAGGAGAAGAGGAGAGAAACAGGCACAATGAATTCACCACAAAGGTGACCCAACTTTACATATTCATACTGCATTTTTATAGGAAAATAAAATGTAGTGCACTGCAGACTGACTTGAGGAGACTAAGGAGGTGCCAATTAAAATAGTCACCAGGGCAAACACAAAAGCTTGACTGAGTGGTGAGCAGCAGAATGCATAAATGGGGATCTTGCCTGAACAAAATCTGGTGGCAGGTAAGACAGTGTCCCTTAAATGGTTCCAACACAGGACAGAGGGGACTGAAAACTACATCTCTTGAAAGGTAGAAAAGAGCGTGGATGAGACGCTGACCTTCAAGACAGCAACTTGAGTATTGAGGAAAAGCGAGTAACTTAAGAAAAGTGTTAAAATATATGGAAGAAATAATGGTATGGGGGAGAACAGAAAGAAAACAAGTTAACCTGGGAGATGAAGAATGATGATTAATTGGAAAGCAGAGGAGTAAGACAGTGAGAATAAATAGGATCAGGAGACAGCAAAGCTTATTCATGTACTAGATGTTGCTGCTTCTTTCTGGCTCTGTAGGTATCCCAGGTGGAATAAAAAAATTAGTATGGCAGGTCAGCAGGGGGGTGGACTAGATGTTCCCCAGAGGTCCCTTCCAACCCCAACCATTCTGTGATTCTGTGGAGATCAAACCAAAAAGGAGCAGGCCATGGGGGGAGGATAACTTTCTTGTCTGAATAAAATTTGAGATTATAATTAAGCTTCTGGCCATAATCAGCTCCATCTCCAGTCTGACTTGTTCCAGGGGAAGCACCATGATGCCCCGACCCGACAGCCCATGGAGCAGTTTACAGGCCAATGTGAAAATTACACCTGAACATCGTAAAGATCCATCCTCCTCCACGCGGAAATGTTTTCAATGTTATTTAAGAGGCTGTAGCAGTTTCCTTCCACCTAACAAAGCAGTCCTGGTGGACAGTGTGCCCTGGGATACCCTGGCACTCCCAGGCCCTGCAGCCCCCAACACTGCAAGGAGAGGGGACGTGCCCTTGTCTGAGTTCATGGTCAGGGCAGGGGGTGACAGCTGACCTGGTCACTGCCAGCCGACCTGGTCACTGCCAGCCACTCCTGCTGCCAAAGCAGGGCTGTTGAGCGGTTCCTCCCAGCACCAGCGCAGTGCTGGGCCCACGGTGTGCTGAGTCCAGCCTGGTTCCCCCGTCACAGCCCATGGAGCAGAAGTGAAACCCTCTGCAGTGCGGGTTTGCCCGAGAGCCCCTGCTGGCTTCGGTGGCAGTGCAGCATGCAGGCTGCAGTGGCTCTGGATGCTGCAGTCCTGACCCCAGTGGAGCAGAGCAGCCCCGACGGGTCCGGTGGCAGCGCAGCGTGGTGGCTGCAGTGGCTCTGGATGCTGCAGTCCTGACCCCAGCGGAGCAGAGCAGCCCCGACGGGTCCACCAGCAGCACAGCGTGCAGGCTGCAGTGGCTCTGGATGCTGCAGACCTGACCCCAGTGGAGCAGAGCAGCCCCGATGGGTCCACCAGCAGTGCAGCGTGCAGGCTGCAGTGGCTCTGGATGCTGCAGACCTGACCCCAGCGGAGCAGAGCAGCCCCGACGGGTCTGGTGGCAGCGCAGCGTGCAGGCTGCAGTGGCTCTGGATGCTGCATACCTGCCCCCAGCGGAGCAGAGCAGCCCCGACGGGTCCGGTGGCAGCGCAGCGTGCAGGCTGCAGTGGCTCTGGATGCTGCATACCTGCCCCCAGCGGAGCAGAGCAGCCCCGACGGGTCCGGTGGCAGCGCAGCGTGCAGGCTGCAGTGGCTCTGGATGCTGCATACCTGCCCCCAGCGGAGCAGAGCAGCCCCGACGGGTCCGGTGGCAGCGCAGCGTGCAGGCTGCAGTGGCTCTGGATGCTGCATACCTGCCCCCAGCGGAGCAGAGCAGCCCCGACGGGTCCGGTGGCAGCGCAGCGTGCAGGCTGCAGCGGCTCTGGATGCTGCAGACCTGACCCCAGTGGAGCAGCCCTGACGGGTCCACCAGCAGCACAGCGTGCAGGCTGCAGTGGCTCTGGATGCTGCAGACCTGACCCCAGTGGAGCAGAGCAGCCCCGACGGGTCCACCAGCAGTGCAGCGTGCAGGCTGCAGTGGCTCTGGATGCTGCAGTCCTGACCCCAATGGAGCAGAGCAGCCCCGACGGGTCTGGTGGCAGCGCAGCGTGCAGGCTGCAGTGGCTCTGGATGCTGCAGACCTGACTCCAGTGGAGTCCACCCTCAGCGCTGCTGCTGCCGCTGGCACAGCTGGAAAGCCAAGAAATAAAGCACAGTTCGGGTGAATTGCCAGGCTGCGGAATAACATTTCGGTAACGCTAATGAGGACCCCACTTTGTTTCTGAACAGAAGACACTGTTCAAAATGTGTATCCGGTGAATATAATTTACAAAGGTTTTTGCAGAACCCCGCCCCAAATTAGCACTGTGTCACAGAGGGAAAATGAAACATTCGAGACAAGAAACACAAAGCTAACTGTGAAACACAAACTGTGATAAGATTTAACTTGGACTCATCTTCAATTATTTGGCACTGCACTTTAATTGTATACAGACTGCATTTATTCTGGGGCTTGTGTTGTCTTCAAGGGTTTCTCCTGGCAAGGCTGAGACAACTGGAGAGAAACTACTGCTGCCTCCCTTCTGCCAGGAACCCAGTCCTGAGCTCATGGGCTGGCCTGCAAGAGTACACACAGATTTCAGCAGATGGGCTTTCAGAGCTGCTTTCAGCCACCCAAACCCTTGGGAAGCCCTGAGTGGCCTTACAAAGGATAAACCCCTGTTTTGTCAAGACAGAGAGGTTTTTGTTACCCCAAGGAAGCGCAATCAGCACTTCTCCATGACAACAAAGGGGTGAGTCTGATCCCATGACCAAAACAGTATTCCTCAAATATGTCATCATTCAGAGATGCTCAAAGCCAGGCTGTCTGAAAGGCATCATTTACTGGCTGTAAGCTGGTAAAGGAAATTCCAGCATATGTTATAGTATATAACAAAAACACAGGCCAAAGGAGCCAAGCTAGCTGGGCTTTGGTGTCTTCTACCTGTGTGTTTTTGTAAACTATGCTGTATGAGTGATGGGGTAACTGGAATTTTTTTGGTGGAGCTGCTGCCCGGCCCGAGGCTTTCCCCCCAACAGAAGTCATCCTCACCTCCTGAATGAAAGCTTTTTCCTCTCAAAGGCATCCTCACATCTCCCTGTGCTCTCTGCCACAGGGCAGTGCCTGCAGCCTCACCAACTCCCAGGGCTGCTCCCCACCACCTGGCCACAGTTCTGCATCCTTCTGCCTTTTCCTTTCCTTTCTCTTGCTTGAATTTCCTTGTTTCCTTCCCTGAGCTCCCACAGTGCACACCCAGACACACCTTGCACTAAACAGCACTCCACAGACTCCACTACTCGTTTGCGCTGCCCCGATATTTGACTACCCAATTTTAGCCCAAACTCCAGCTAGAAGGACAGAAAACTTAGTGTTTAAATTTATCATTATTTCTAGCAAAAATGATGCTGAAGATCCAATTTCAATCAACTAGCTTCCTCCTCAAAAGTTAAATTTTATTGTGAAATACCCACTCCTCACAGGGTATGTGATCTCTCTCCCTACCATGTGGTTTCAGCTGTCTGGCTTGAAGCCTTTACAAGTAAAATTCCAGAAAACCCAAAGGCCTGTAATTACCACCAGCCCCGGCCTCAGAACCTGCACCTAAAGGAAAGCCCTGGTGCATTCCTGGGGGAGCACAGTTTCCATCGCCACATCACGTTTGTTTCTAATGATCGTTATTTGCTTGTTATTTGGCACTTTCTCCGTAAGGATCCCAGAATCCCTGAGGTTGGCAAAGCCCTCCCAGCCCCCGGAGCCCACCCTGTGCCCGATGCCCACCTTGTCCCCCAGCCCAGAGCACTGAGTGCCACGGCCAGTCCTGCCTTGGGCACCTCCAGGGCTGGGCACTCCAAACCTCCCTGGGCAGCCCCTTCCAACGCCCGACCACCCTTTCCAGGCAGAAATTCCTCCCGATGTCTCACCTGCACCTCTCCTGGGGCAGATTGAGGCTGTTTCCCTTTGTCCTGTCCCTGTTCCCTGGGAGAAGATCCCAACCCTCCTCTGGATCCATCAGGGACTTGCAAAGAACCAGAAGGTCCCCCCTGAGCCTCCTTTTCTCCAGGCTGAGCCCCCCCAGCTCCCTCAGC
>VWZG01008392.1:1603-21630 GCA_013396735.1 Grallaria varia | reverse complement strand
CCTCGGCCCCCCCCCGCGTCCCCCCGGTCCCCCCGCCCCTCGCTGTGCCTCCCGGCCGCTCTGCCCTCCCTTCACTGCCCGCCCCGCGGGATGAGGGTCTCGGAGCCCCGGCAGGGCTGGCACGGGATTTTCACCGCTCTTTTGAGGTGCAGGGGCCCGACCCGCCTGTCCTGGAGCTGCCCTGGGGTCTCCACCCTTGCCCCCCACCCTGTGAAGCCAAGCGGGGCCGCTCCCTGAGGCGCCGTCCCGAAATTGCCTGTTCCCGGGGCAGCCCCACCGAGGAGCGGCGGGGGAGCAGGGGGGGGGGCGGGGGGGGGGGGCCCCCCNGGGGCGGGGGCACTCACTGACCCTTCGGCTGTGACAGGGACAGCGTGAACTTCAGCTGCAGCTGTGTCTGTCAGCCTGTGCCACGGTGTGTCTGTCACCTGAGCACCTGCAAGGTTGTGTTCTCTCTGTCTGTCTGTCTATCCATCCAAGTAGTCATATTGAGCAACACAGAACTCCAAAACTTCATGGCGGGGCTCACATTGAGAAGCTCGCTGTAACTAAGTTATGAAGACCACCTTGATTTTAACTTGTTCATTTCCATTCTAGATAAACTTCTGATAAAGAAAGATGATAGAAAGAGAGTTGTAAGTATTTGCTTTTAGTTACGTAAACAGTGTAAAAAGTGCAGCCTCTTTCATTAGAATTTCATTATAATCTGAGCGTATGTATATTGGCAGCTGTGGCTGTGTCACTGTGGTGCTGGGTCTGGCACTGGGTCATGCTCAGTGCCAGGCTATGCTTGGCTCGTTCTGTAAATTCCAATAAAATTGCAAGGGATTTGTGCAAAAGTCGTGAGGGATAAAATCGTGAGAGATTGTGTCAGGACAGGTGTCAGTTTGGAGTCAGTGTTGTGTGTGTGTAGCCTTGCCAGTGCCCTATACACAATCCTCCCTGCGAGGTGGTGGGTGGGTTTTTTTTTCATTTGGAATCTAATCACTTGAAACTATAAATTATTTAAAGACATCTGAAAAAAAAAATCTCTTGGTTTATTTTAGTTGTTCAGATTTCTGAAAATAAAAATGGTAGTGCCTCTTAAGGTTTCAGCAGTCCTTCCCAGGAAATAATCTCTTCAGGAACTGACCTGCTGACGTGGGGAAGGTACATTTTCACAGACACTGTTCACTGCTGTTCTCACAGTGACTCTGTTTTTCATCAGATATGTATCGAGGGGAACATTGCAAGTGGAAAAACAACATGCCTGGATTATTTTGCACAAACCACCAGTATTGAGGTACTGGATGTACAGTTCTTTATTGTTATTTCCATCATTCAGCAGTTGCTTGACCTGGACAGAACTGGCAGTACAGAAATGTTGTCCTCTGGCGTATGAGAAGGGAGCAGCAGGTTGTGAGCCAGGGGCTTACTGAGGTACCTCCCCATCCCCCGACTTCTTACAGTCAAAGTGCAGAAAAGGAAGTAATAAAAGTGCTGGATGCCAAAATATCAGTAAAACCTGTGGATCAGAGTTTGTACCTCTAAAGTAACAGCAACCCACAGGGGTTGGGCATGTTTGGACATGCCTGTTTGCCATTTCATGTCACTGAAGTTTTAGGTGTATCTTGTAATAACCAAAGTAAAGCACTAAGGATGTAGAAGTACTGATGTCACGTAACTGAGATCCCAGTGAATAGATGACTTTTTTGAAAAATGGAAAATCTGTTCAAACTGTTTTTGGAGATCTCTTAGGCTGACATAATATTTGATTTCATGTTGCTTAGAACAAGATTAGGAGAAGGCCAGGCTTATATTTTAAACAAAATCAAGACCAAACCTCGGTGAACATTATTTCTGTGTACAAAGTGAACAATTGTTTTTGTGTACAACAGATATTAGTCCTTTTCTCAGCAGACCTGGCAATACATTTCATAGTGAGTTTTAGGAGTCCTCATGGAAATGCTGGATTGCCAGATGTTATCTGGTAATTTAACAGGAAAGATCCTTATGGAGTAATTAACTGTTAACCCAAAGGATAGCAGACTTTAATTGGCATATAGTACAACATTTTCTAAGTTGCTAGTTAACTCTCTTAGGCCTGGCTCTACAGTATGGTTGGAGTTTTAGACCCTGCTTGAACCAGGTCAGTCTCTTGTGATTTTACCTGTTCAGGATAGAAGCTTTTCTGAGTAAAAGTTTTGAATACATGTTGTTTGTTAGAACACAAAAATAAAATGAAAACTAACATGATAGCAGTCTGATCCTCTTTCTGCCAAGTGTTACTTCCTGAGAAATGAACTTGTGAGGAGATGGGCAGGTCATTAAAATGCAGGCAAACACTCTGCTAAGCCGTTCTTTCCCTTACATGGGACTGATTTTGACTCAGAAAAGTGAAATTGTCTCCAGACTCATCAGGTGTTTCATTTTGGCAGTTTAAAAGTGCTAAGGTGATGTGGTATATTGATATTTTTCTGGTTTTAGAGTTTTGTTATTACCTTTTGTGTTACAGGATTCAGTACTTTTTTTTTAAGAGGGATGAGCTTTCCAATACAAGTTGTGAATACTCTGCCTTACTGAATGAGTATTCCTTAAAAATAGTGTAGACTTGTAGAGTTACATGAAATATTTTCCATCTGAACCATGTTTAACATGGGGTAATTCTCTTTAACAAGGTTTTGAAAGAACCCTTGACCAAGTGGAGGAATGTTCGTGGTCATAATATCCTGGTGAGTGGCAAAAATTATTTCTGCAACTACAGGGACCGTTCTTTTAGAGAGGTGTGTGACATCTTATTGCCAACCAGCAAAACTGTTAGGAAAGGTGTGGGCAGAATGTCACACAGCATAAAATAAAGGACCAGGAACCAAAGATTTTTTTACTGTGATTAAGAAGTGCATGTAATAGAAACATTGCATATAAAATGTGGTTTCAGCAAGGACTGGGTCTCTTAGAGGGTATGAGCTAAAGCAATTCCCAGAAAGGTGAGCCCTGAGTGTGACAGTTGTTTCTTTAGAACTTATGCCTGTGTCAAAGAATGTCACTCAGAGTGAGGGGTGGTTTCTGATCAGGTAATGTTTGACTGGAGCACTGTGCACAACTTTGGTGTCCCCAACATAAGAAGGACATGGAACTGGTGGATCAAGTCCAGATAAGGCCACAAAGTTGATAACAGGACTGGAGAAGCTCTCCTGTGGAGACAGGCTGGGAGAGCTCGGACTGTTCATCCTGGAGAAGAGAAGGTTGTGTGGAGACCTCAGAGCACCTTCCAGTGTTTGAAGGGGTTGACAAGGAGAGGGACAGTTCCTTAGCAACTGGAGTGACAGGACAAGGGGTAATGGGTTCACACTGACAGAGAGCAGGGTTAGATTTGATGTTAGGAAGAAATTGTTCCCTGTGAGGGTGGGCAGGCCCTGGCACAAGTTGCCCAGAGAGACTGTGGCTGTCCCATTCCTGGAAGTGTCCAAGGCCAGGTTGGACGAGGCTTGGAGCAACCTGGGCTGGTGGAAGGTGTCCCTACCCATGGCAGAGGCATTGAGAATAGACAAGCTTTAAGATCTGTTCCAACATTCTATGACTGCTGAAGGCTCAACCCAGTGAGATGTTGAGTCCTTGTGTTGTCTTTTGGCTGCTTGGAACTGTTGCCCACGAGGACGTCCCTGGGTCAGAGCTGCACTCAGAGGCAGCAGCCAGGGCTCTGGCTGCACCTGCACACTGGCTTTGCTGGGCTGTGGGGCTGGTTCCTGATGTCAGTGTTCTGCCTGGGGGTCCCCGGCTCTGCAGGAGCCTCATCCCTGGCTGAGGAGGGGATTGTGCTCAGGCTGGTGGGAATTGCTGCCAACAAAGTGGCGTGGACACATCCACAGCACACGTGCCCAAAGGTGTATTTGATACCATCTGTGCTACCACAGGTCCTCTGGAAAAGTACATTCTCCCTGCTAGGAGTTCCTGGTGCCTTACTTTCTTATTGTTAGTAGAGGGGTTGGGCCTGCTTGGCATCATTCCTGCAGTCTGTGCGTTTTGGAACACTTTGAAAATGTCTGATCATGGGCATGGAGAGGAGGAGGAGAAGGTCAGATCTGTGGGCTCAAGCTGTGCTGCTGGCTTAGAACTTGTCACCTCACCAAATGGACACTGATGTTTTATTTCGAGTAAGATCTTTTCTCTGCTTTGCAGGACAGACTGTTTGTAAGTGTATGTGTGTGTGTAATCTCAGCAATCAGTAAGAGTGGAGGAGCTACCTGAAAACTGCTTCCTGTAGGAAGAACAGTTGTCTGTGTTCAAGGACACCTTTTCTGAGACCCAGACCATACTTACTGGAACCATATGTTATTTCTGGATGGACTTGGTATACTGAGAGTCTGTCAGTGCGCAAAAATAAAGTAGTAGATACGGTTTTTTAATTACTGAACATATTTGAACTGTCTCACATGAGCTGTGTCTTGGTTCTGACTGTTCCATGTGCAGAGTACTTAATTCTTGCTGACTTCCAGTTAGGACCAGAGCAGTAATTCTTACACCTGCATTGTGGAGAGCAAATGCTCACTTAATTTTTGTCAAACCTGGTGTCAGCTGCATAAGTGCCCTTCTTTTAGCAATGCTGTTGTACTGCCAAAGCTCATTAAATACCGACTTCACTGCTTTGCTATTTGACCTAAAAAATGTCTGTGTTTTCCTTCCACCTCCGACCCCAGGGTTTAATGTACCAAGATGCTTCAAGGTGGGGGATAACGTTACAGACTTATGTCCAGCTGACCATGTTGGAGCAGCACACCAGACCAATGGTAAAGAAACATTTCTAATTGAAAAAACTACGAGTGCTAAATCCTTTGAATTATGTATCCAAAATTAGGATGCTGTTTGTGTTCGTTCCTTGTTCTTGCAGTGAGTAGGCATTTTTGTGGTGCAGAGACGTGTTCTCTGGGGGCAAAACATCTGCCTCTGGTCTCTAAGAACTTTTACTTCCCCAAACTAGTACTGCTGGTTTGACACCAGCCTTAAGAACTAGAAATCTCTTCCTCATCTCACATCAGTGACTTGTCTGTAATTTTGCTATTTAAAGTCTTTGTCAAACATTAAATAATCTTGTGTTAGAATTCATTTAGCCATTGCTTCCTGTGTTTATTCAATAAGATCTGGTCTTAGATGCCATGCTTCTATCTTAATGATCCTCTGTTTTATTTTCTGGGTTTGTGTCAGGGCAAACTTTCAGCAGTACCACATACGAGAGTTATACCACACCTATATTTGAAAAGGTGTTTTTCCATACAATAGAAATGATGTTCTGTTGCAGAAAAGGTTCATTCAGAAATTCCTGAGGATTTCCCAGCATTTCAGTCTGAGCTTTGCTGTCATTTGCCATCTGAGCCTTCTGCAGCCATTTTTGCTTCCATGGTCATTGAGGTGCAGAAAACCTGGTTGGAAAGAGCTCTGCCAGGTTGGTTTGCACTGCAGGGGCCAAGAGTGTCAGGGGCTCCAAAATTAAATGCTGGTTGAACACATGCAGGACTGGCTGAGGTCAGGGCTGTCAGGTGCAATTATTTCTTTTAAAAGTTCTGTTTTCTTGCTTGACTTTGTCTGATGTTATTCCTGTGCTGTGACCCAGTGACACACCTGAAGGGGCAGCAATAGTTCCCACTGCTCTGCAGATTCCAAGTGGATTCCTGTTTTTTTGTTCCCTGAGTTACCTCCAGCTGCTCAGCTGAATGCTGAAAATTGTGTATGAGTAACAAATTAGTGATGTAGCTGTTTAATAATGCTGTGACCATAAGTAAGATCAGGAGTCCTTGTTTATTTGTGGTTCCCACACTCCCAGTGAGTTTGCTTGTCATAAAATCTGAAAGAAAGATCTGAAATTCATATGTGTTTCATGTAATTGCAATATGAGTCTGACAAGATAACAAGCATGCTGAAAACTATACAGTTTCAAGTTCTATTTTGTAGATTTTCCCCATACGAATGATGGAGAGATCAATTCACAGTGCAAAACACATTTTTGTGGAAAATTTGTATCGGAGGTATGCTATGTGGTTTTCTACTTTACTGTCTTGGATTAATTCAGTTTTACAAATATATATAGGTATAAAGAAATCAACTGATAATTTGTTCGGTAATCTGTCAGTTCTGTGTTGGAGTGCAGTGTGCTGGATCAGGATGTGCTGCCCACTGGTAGAATCAAACCTGTAGGACATGGAGAGCCTTTTCCACCACTGCTCCTGTGTACTTAGCACACGGTATTGTTTAGACACCATCTACTGAAGTTATCTGCTCTCCAGCTGAATACAAAAATCTTGCTTAAATCAAAGCCAACATATGCTGAACAGGTGAAAAACCATGAGGATATAAAGGAATAACACTGTGGGAAGGAGGGAATTAGGTAGTGTTATCCAACCCAGCACCCAGGCCTGGTGTTTCTTGCGAGCAGGAGCTCGAGAGAGAAGCAGGAACTCGAGTCATGTGCTCTTGCTGAGGATCAGGATTCCCAGGGAACAGGCTGCAAACCTTGGTAGGCTGTGGGTAAAGAAAGAACAGTCCCTTATCACCTGCCCCACATGTAACTGACCCATCCCAAATTGACCTCAACAGTGCAGTAATCAGCACTGGGGGTTTGGTTTGGTTTGGTTTGTTTGGAATGCTGATCTTCTGTTGAGGAGTGTGTGTAACAGATTGTTGTTTTAGTGGGTTTTTCAGTGGTGTTAAGGGATGAACCCAGGTTGTTGCCACAAGGTGTCATCCATGCTGCAGGAATGGCTTTGGAAGTCGGGAGAGACATAGGAGGATGTGAGGCAAACAGAAAGAGACATTATTTATCCCAGTCTGTATACAGTGGAAGCATCCTGGAATATCCTTCTCATTTTTAATTACCGACTTTTCATTGTAGACCAAGTGCTTTTATCTCAAAGACTCAGAGCTTTGTTGCTATGAGGCAAAGTCTGCTTATGTCAACTCTGTGTGCCTTTTGGAATAACATTTTAAGGGCATCTAAGGTGTTCCACGGCTTCAGCACTTTTTAATGTTGGATGAAAAGCATTTGTTTTGTTTGTTGCAGCAAGCCAGGAGGCAGCTGATGCTACCAGTAGCAAGCCAAAAGAAAAGGGTGTGTAAAAGGATTTTAAATAAAACAAGGAATAATTGGGGCAATATGAAAACAGCTATTTTGTGTCACAGGAAAAAAATAATTAAATCTGGCCTCCCTCATGCCCTGTCTCTGGTATTGGCCAAAAGCAAACTGCAGAGCAGAGGTTATTTTGTGCTTCCTTTTCTGTAAGAGGTATTGATTAGGGTCCTGGTCCTAAAGATGGGGAAGAATCATAGCATTGTTTACGTTGGCAAAGACCTCCAACATCATCAGGTCCAACTGTTCCCCCGCACTGCCAAGGTCACCAGTAACCCATGTCCCCAAAGGCCACATCCACATCCCACATCCTTTAGGGATGGGGACTGGAGGGCTGCCCAGGGCAGCTGTGCCAGTGCCTGACAGTGCACTGTTTCCTCTTCTCCTGTCCTTGTTCCCTGGAGCAGAGCCCGACACCCCCCTGGCTCTCCCCTCCTGTCAGGGAGTTGGAGAGGCTGGGAAGGTCCCCCTGTTGCTGTTCTCTTGTGTCTACACAAACTACTCCTTTAGGAGAATGATCAGTTGAAGCAAGGCATGAAGAGCTGTGGGAGTATCAGAAATACCAGTTCTTTGATCCATTCACTCAGTTTTGGCTCTGCAGGCTTTTTCCCAGAGAGAGGAATGGAGGAAGATTTACAACAATGATGGAAGGCTCAGTTGGGAGCAATTGCTGTGTCTTTGGCACGCAGAGATAGGCACGAGTGTCCAGGTTCATGCTGTGACTGCAGACTGAGTGCAGCTGTGTCTGAGGTTGGCACTGAAAGGCACACTCATGTCAGGTGTAAAACTGGGAGGATTCTAAATGTGTGCCCATGAGTGTGCATGGTGTGCTTCAGGGTGAGCACCAGCAGTTCCCCCTGTCCCCTTGGAATTCTTGGTTATTTGTGATACAGAGCTTGGTCTGTTCATATTCAACTTCTGCAGTGAAGACTTGACATGGTAGGAGTCAAATGTCAGCAAACTTCAGAAATGAAAACACCTTTTTGTACTTTTACATTCCCTGTACTTTATGGATCCTGAGCCTGATTCAGAATCTGCACAGGACTATCTAGGGCACTCCATGACACAGGGAAAGCAAAGGCAGGTTGTCTGCAGGGCAGGTCAGTGCAGAATTGACTTGGATGTTACTGTCTTTTAGGGTAAGCGTAGTGGGATTTTTGCTTATTTCTAATTCCTTTTGACCTTCCAGTTTTCCAGTAGCAGAATCAGTGTTTGGCTTATGTAGATCCCTGCTACCCAGAATGTGTATGAGTGGTGTGTTAGAAGAGTAGCAATGACTTGTCATCCCATTTCTGGGGTGGGATATCCCATTTTTGGAGGTGGGAAGTTCAGCTGGGTAGCAGATAATGAAGGGAGATGGTACAAATATGGGCTTTGCTTTCTTACATACTTAAGTGGAAATACCTTTCTGTATTATCTTTACTTAGCTTTGCCAGTGATCAAAGCACGTTGCCAGGAGAAGGGTTTAGAAAACTGTGGAATCGCCTCCTTCAGCACTACTTAAAATGTTGCAACTGGTCTGAGTCATTCAGCTGGAGAGCAGGAGCCTCCCAACTCCATCTCTTTTATATTTCTATTGCAGAGGCACTTAGGAAAGCGAGTGGAGTTATGTGTTACTGCCACCAGTTTGGAAGACAGGATAATGTAAAACTAGTAATATTTGACTACTAGGAATATGGTAATTGAAAATTCTGATACTAATAAAACCAGAATGTTTTTATTATAAAATACTAATGGGATCCCTAACATGTCCACTATTACTCCCTTCTGCTTGAGTTGTCTGATATTTTACTATTCTTGCTGAGATAGCTTTGGGACAGTTGTCTCCAGTGTTGTCTATGCTCTCTGAGTACCGAGTTCCAGTTAAGCATGTTGAATATTCCACTACTCTTTCCACAAATGTTTCTTACAGTGGGAGTAAATTTATTTACACAGTGACATAATTTTTTCTCTGCTCTTTACTATGGCATCTGCAATGAATTTTCAGTGCTGCTGAGTCAATCCACCCTTCTGGTGAGAGGCACTGCAGATAGATTTGAAATGATCCTGATACAAAGAACCTGAGCAATAAATAACCACTCACACTAATTTGTTGTTATTGTGTGTATGTCGCTGTGGTAATGTTTTTCTTCCTAGTCACCAAGTAATTATTTCTTAACTGTAGTGGAAAAAAATAATGTTTTTAACTGTTAACAATAGAAACTTTGTTTTAATAATTACTTAAAAAAAAAGATTTGATCTTTCTATTGTACAGACAATGGTTTATATGGCCTTCAGTTTGGGTGGGAATAATATTGGTGTTGTTTTTATTTCATATATACTGGAGTAAATGGAAAGTAATTCTAGTCAAGTGAGAAAAACAAGAGCTTAGAACTGATCTCTGCATGCTCTTCAGTGAGTGATGACTCTTATGTTTGTTCAGTGGAAAAATGCCAGAGGTGGATTATGCTGTCCTAAGTGAATGGTTTGACTGGATCAAGAACAACATCGATGTTTCAGTGGATTTGATAGGTAAAATTGTGATGGGATCTGGAGGGGTGTGTTTGTGGATGGATTTCTTTACTGGGAGTAAAAGCAGTTCTTGTTTCTTGGGTCATAAATAATCACATTATTCAATATAATTGTAGTTGCAACATGTAGCATCAGACAGCATGAATTTGTGGGTGGGTCGTGGATGGATTAATGGTAGTGCCAAAGGGGAGGTTCAGTGGTGGTGCCCAATTCAGGATTCTTTCCTTCTCTAGTTTGTCAAGAAAGTTTCTTCGATGCTTTTAAAGCTGATCCTTGAACATAACTATTATTTTTTTTGTTACAACAGTTTATCTGCGGACTTCTCCTAAAGTTTGTTATGAGAGGTTAAAGACACGGTGCAGGGAAGAAGAAAAGATCATTCCTCTGGTAAGGAGTTCCTCCAATATATGTGCTTACAAAGAGCTTTCAGAACACAATGATTTCAATCTAAATACTGAAGTGGTATCCTGAGCATACTGCCAAAATGTGGTGCAGCTGTTTCCACTGCAAACTAGAACCTGAGTATTTAATTTTGATTTATTTTTAAAAAATGATCTGTCATGCACACTGACTTTCCCAAGTGTTATGTTTTAGTAATCAGTATACTATAGCTGACTTTAGGTGGGTATTAATCAACTGTTAATCTTCCCTAAGATGTAAAAAGTCCATTGCTTTTGTACCACTGAGTGGCATAAAAGCACCCAGTTGAAGCACAAATATCTGGGCTGCAGGTGCTGAAGATTACGTGGGCACTTAGGTGTCTGCTGTTGCCATGATGTTTATGCATGAAAAGTGTCTCTGCCTGTATCTGAAAAGAAGCAACTTCTTGAAAACTACAAGTGTGGGAATTTGCTTTAAAACGAACTGTGGTAATGGAAGGATCGCTTTCTGTGCCAGATTAGTGACTGGCCCTTCATCAGCCAGAAAGCCTCACCAGACCTGTGTGTAGCTCCCTCTGCACATCTTCTGTATCTCCAGTGCTGGGGAGTCCAGGAGAAGCAGCTGCCAGTTGAAGAGACGTGCAAAAAGCTACATTTTGGGCCATGTGGGACTTTGCCTTGAGAATAAATCCTCGCTGCGATGGATTTGAAGAGTCCTCAAGTTATTTCACAACTCTGCTGGGGGGAGCAGTTAGGAATGAACAGTGTGGAGTAGTCTCCATGAAGAGAACACCAACAGCTGATGACAGCCAGAAAAGCTTTTAGAGGAAATTGAGTCAGTCAGGAGAAAGGCAACTGGGAATTTTAGTAAAATGTATTGACACAGAAAGTGCCTCCATTACATACTCTTTGCAGCCGTGCCATTTGTGTCCTTACTTCTCTTTGTTGTATTTTCCTCTGTAAAATCTTGAACCACATTATACCTGTGGGAGAGAATCATGGTTGCTTGATCTTAAAAAGAGCTGAGAGCCCAGTGCTCCTGTAAACTGTCTTTGTGGTTCTCCATGGAGTAAAACCGTATACTGGGAATTAGTTTTTTGCAGAAACCTTCGTATGTTTTTTATTTTTTGGTAGTGCAAATATCTAATGCTGGCTTTTCTGTGTTTCTTAACTACTTACCAAATGGATAAAAATTGCAGTGTGTGTTTCATCCCTGGGCATATGTGTTATTCCAGTGCCTCTTTCCTAGGAATATTTAGAAGCCATTCATGAGCTCTATGAAGAGTGGCTCATTAAACGTGCGCTGTTTGAAGTTTCCTGCCCAGTGCTTGTGAGTATTACTTTAATTATAACCAATTAGGCATGTGGAGGATTGTACTTTTCAAATAATAAGAGCGTTATTTAGTGGTAAAAGTAAATAAATGTGCTTTTCTGGTAGCCTTTGGAGAAGGCCAACCTCAGAAAACTGTTTACAGACGTGTGTAGTGTATAGCATAAAAGTGTGGCTTTCCATCTCTTTGTGGAATTTGAGGGTCTGTTCACTGTTACTGGTTGGGGGATCAGCCTTGTAGCTTTTCAGGGAATGCCAGATTCCACAGAGAAAGTGACTTGGACAAACCTCTGGGAGTATTTTGTCTCAGCTTCAGTGGTAGTTCTGTTTTGTTTTGCTTAAAAAAACCCATGTTTTAAAGTGTCAATTATTTCTAATGTTCATGTTCCTCTTTTCAAGGTTATTGGAGCTGACCATGACATGCAGAAAATGATAGAAAAGTATGAAGAAAAACGGGACCAAATACTAAACCCATCTAATAGACAACACCATCTATAGAAGTCTGTGATTGTTGTATCAAATAATATTTATGAAGTCTGATTTGATATTTTTAATATTTATCGGGTTTTGTTTTTGCACTATGGTTTGTAGAATGTTGTGGACTTATGGCTATGAAATGTTCAGGTACAAGTCAGGAACAGGATATAAACCAATCCCCTCCTGTGTCTTTAGGCTCTCCATCAGCTGTACTGTGTCTCTTCTACAATGTCTGTTTTTCATTTCCCACTTCATTGCTGCTTTCTAGAATTAACCTAAGTTTCTTTATTTTTTCCCCTAAAGTCAACCCTGTTTTTGCAATTTAAAATAAATGGTTTGTTACGACCTGCCCCTGAGAAGACTAACTGAAGCTCCTGTTCCTAAAGCCCTTGGGGTGAATTAGGGTGAGAGGACCCCGACAGCCGGTGTGTATGGGGGCAGTCACACGTGAGGGTCAGCAGGACCAAGTGCTGGGTCCTGCACTTTGGCCACAACCACCTCCTGCAGCTCCAGGTGGGGGCAGAGGGGCTGGGAAGTGCCCGGTGGGAAAGGCCCTGGGAGTGCTGTGACAGCAGCTGGACGTGAGCCAGGTGTGTCCAGGTGTGCCAGAGGCCGGTGGCACATGGGCTGGATCAGGAATGGTGTGGCAGCAGGAGCAGGGCAGGGATTGTCCCTCTGCTCAGCATGGGTGAGGCCACACCTCGACTGCTGTGTCCAGTTCTGAGCCCCTCAGCAAGAGTGACAGTGAGGGGCTGGAGCGTGTCCAGGGATGGGAACTGAGCTGGAAGGGGCTGGAGCGTGTCCAGGGACGGGGACGGATCTGGGAAGGGGCTGGAGCAGCAGGAGGCGCTGAGGGGGCTCAGCCTGGAGAAAAGGAGGCTTGGGGGGGACCTTCTCACTCTGTAACAACCTGGAAGAAGGCTGTAGTGAGGTGGGGGTCAGGCTCTGCTCCCAGGGAACAAGCAATGGGACAAGAAGACAGTCTTTAGCTGCACCAGGGGAGGTTTTGTCTGGACAACAGGAAGACCTTCTTCACAGAAAGGGTGATTAGATACTGGAATAGGCTCCTCAGGGTGGTGGTGGAGTCCCCATGCCTGGGAGGTGTTCAAGAATGAAAGAGGTGGGATGTTCTTTTTTTATTTATTTGAGGAAGCAAATGAAGTGCATCAAGTGAAAGTAACTTTGTTAAATAGGTCTTACCAGTTTGAAATGGTGGGTTGTTCCCTAACCCTACCTACACGTGTGCTATTCCACTGAATCCAGCAGGTTCCTTCTGCTCTGCATGACATCACAATACAGCTGTAGTTCTGAAGATAACTGTGCACTAGTAGTCCCACTGAATTCAGTGGCAAAAAAAAGAAAAACCCCAAGCCACAGCTTTTTAAAGTGATTGCAGAAAGGCTTTCAGGCTCTTTTACAGCTCAGTTTCTGTAGAGGGCTTATTTCTCTTCAGTGTTCATGAGAACCCCAGCCCTGCTGTGGCTGAACTGAGGAACAGTGAAAACACAGGGGGCACTGAATGGTACTTGTCATTCCTTTCAAATGGTTATAAAAATCCTCCAATTGATTTCTTCACTGTTTTGGATTCTTTAGTTCTTTTTATAAAGAAAAATACAGATGGTTCTTTGGGTTTAGATAATGATCAGTTTATTATGACCTACAGGGACGTGGAGAGTAAACCAGTGAGTTTTCATTCTCAGGCTCCTCAGCTGAAGTGCTGAGTTGCCCTTCATTTGTGCTTTACCCTCTGAATGTTCAAGGTAATCCTTTCAACGCAGGAGTTTGGACTGTTTTCACATTACTTTTTCCGTGTAATTTTAGGGGAGTGATCCCTGAAGTACAGTATATATATATATCTATTTTCCCTAATAGTTTTGGTTGGTTTAGCTGGAGCAAGCAAGGCTTCAGGGAGCACTTTGATCACTTATCACAGACACTGCCTGGCACTTGTTGGAGGACTCAGTTACGTGGCTTTTCAACTCTCTGATGGTATTACTACTTCTCTTTTGTAGTTTTGTGATATGACTAAAAACCATTGCATTGAAGGGACTGCACCAAGTCAGGAAATGCAGTTCATGTCTTTTTAGTCCAATGATGGGCTATTCTTTTTTCCTGAATCACTACAACTTAATAATGAAGAGCGCACTGAGTGTTTCCTGGTGAAATACTAAGTTATTACACTAAAGCTTGTGACTCCAGTAATGCCATTCTATTAGTCTGTTGTAGATCTTTAGAATTCTTGCTTAAAAATAAGATTTTGTGTGCTAAGTAATTACCTTTCTTATTGAAGTAGGGGGAGAGTGGTTATTCTTAAACCTGCCTCTTAAACTTTCAAAACTTTCTTCTATCAAAGAGTCCAAAAACTATTTCTTTGGAAATGGTTCTATAAATTTGAAGTTTGGCCATCTGCAGTTTGTTCCTAATTCTAATTTTATTCTGGGTTGTAGAAGCTTAGCATGTATATTTTGCACAGTCCAGAAAATACCACTTAATGGTGCAGTACAGACAGTCTTAGAGCCCAGAGGATGTCACTGTTATTTGTCAGGAAAGAGCCCTGTGAACAGTTTTTGTCCATCATACCTGTTCCTCACAGCCCCCCCCAAAGCTAAAGGCAGTCCTTGGTGTGAGCTTGGCCAAAGTTCTGTTCCTCCCACACTGCTGGAACCAGCGGATGACAGAACTTCATAATTTAGTTGTTCAAAAAGCAAATCTTTACATTTTAGCTCCTGAGCTTTTTCTAGTATAATCCATGTGCTCCTCTTTGAATTTTTTGGGGGATGAAGGTCAATTATAAACTGTTTATCATAAATTAATTTCAGCTAGTATTTTAACTGTAAGTGAAACAACAACAAAGCATTTTTAATAGAGCTCCATACTAGCCACTGTGAAGAACATTAACTCTACCTCAGCCAAAACCAGCACACATTGAAGTGCTACTGGAAAAGCTGCTTGTAGCAGTATTAAGTCTTTCTATGAAGCAGCACTGGAGACTGTGCTTACATACAGCACCACTGGCATTAAATGTTGTGTATGACAGAGGCTCTCGGTGCTGGGACTCCAGCTTACAGCTGATCCAACACTCCTGTTCCCATTCCTTCTCAGCACAAGGCTTTTCACACAGCACTCCCACTTCCATGATATCCTTGATCCTGGCTCTCGTGCTCACTGGGACCCTTCTCTGATTGGATTTTTTCCCCTTGCACTAAAATGGCAAAGAATTAGAGTTTCCCCCCTTCATTTTAGTGAAATGAACTGCTTGAAACAAAAATTCTGTGAACTCCTGGTGCAGAATTAAGTGGCAGGAGGAGGGACAAAGGAAAGGGCACCAGTAGGTGATCTCTCTTCTGGTGGCATTGAACAGTCAGGATGCTCAATGCTTCTCTGGAAAACTGCCGTGGTAGCCACAAAATATTTTGGTTATAAATGGAGGCAGGTACAAAACCTGTAATACAGGTTATTGCCTCTACAAAACCAAGAGTGTTCACAGGGCCGTTTCCTCTTCAACCTAGAGGAATGTCATCAAACTTTCTAAACTCATTCTCAGCTGAAGACAGGAGGAAGGTCAGCTCAGAACAGAGCTTCAGAGGAACGCAGTGAGTCAACAAAGCACACTCCACTAAAGCGTTTATCAAGCTATAAAGCTGGGTCTTCCAGTTGATAAGAATCTACCTTGTACTGGTAGAATACTCCAGGAGTAGGTCTGTGAAAGGGAAAAAAAAAAGGCAGGATGCTTAACAGAAGAAACCTCTCTGGCATTAGGAACAGCCAGAAAGAATCTGGCTAATGGATTAAATGGATTTAAATTTATGGAAGTTGCCTACCCTTTAGAAAGGTGACCATTCAGGTTTCCTTGCCAAAAGGGACATTAAGAATTTGTATAGCTACTTCAGTTTTTTACTGCCCAAAAGCAATGATGTGTTGTGTTTTTTTTTTTTTTTTAACCTGTTCTGACAAAGCTAATCATCTCCTTGAAAAGATGATCAAGGCCACAAGTGAGAGGCAGAAACCCCAGGCAGATTACAAATAAAGCACTGGCAGTCTCAAGTGTGATGGTATAACATTCCTTGGTCTGTTCTGTCAATAATGACATAAGGCTCCTGGTTTTCACTTAGTTCTGAATTACAGTTCTCCAGTTTTACTTCCCTGGATTCAGGAGAGTCACGTTCAGGCTGCAGGACGGTCCTTCTGCCCTGTGTGCTGGTCCTTCTCATATGTGAAGGCCGAACATCAATACTGTGTGGTGGGATGTAGGTGAGGTTGGGGGGCTCTCTGATGTGCCTGAAGCCCCCCGAGGCTGTGTGTGTGTTACCACTATCCATGAATAGTCTCTTGCTATCAGACCCAGCTGCGGAACCCTCCATGTCCCCAGCAGTACAGCACAGGTCTGAGGATGGCTCAGCTGCTCTGTGCTGCAGCTCAGCATCAGTCAGACATGTATGTTTGATTTTGGAGGGATTAAATTCTCTTTCATGCCTGGCACTTGCAGATGCTACTGAAGAAGGCTGGCCAGTTTCCTCTACTGGATATGTAAGATCTTCCTGGGTGTCCCTGATCTGTAGTTTAGTGAAGGATGAAGAGAGGTCACAAACCTCCTCTTCCCTGGGCACAGCCTGGGCAGAGGCAAGGTCCGTGTAGGGCAGAGATTTCAGCTCACTGGGTTCATTGGCAGGCTCTGGGTCTATGCAGTTCATGGCATCCTTGATTTCTGCTTCAATGGATCCCAGGGACACTTGTGTGGCTCTGCTGTCACAGGAGCTGGCAGCAAACATGGCAAAGGCTGGCGGGCCACTGGCTCCCAGCGAGAGTGGCACAGGTGCCAGCTCACCCACAGGTGCCAGCTCACCCACAGCTGGCTCTGCAGTGACTGCCAAGGCACGTTCTTCACTCAGACTGGCTTTTGGAGAGCAGTTCTCCCCGAAAATAGGCGTTTGCCTGATGACAATGTCGCTGTACTGGATCAGGAAGTCCTCGCTGTCCGAGTGCTGGCCCGGCAGGCGCGCGGCGTTGACGCCTTGCCTTTGGTGCTCCTGAGGCTGAGCAGCTGCCAACTGAGGCACGTCATCCCTGATCTTCACATTCCCAGCAGCTTCAGAGGATCTGGGCCAGGGAGCTGAGGAGTTCTGCTGGGCAGCAAGGCACGAAGATGTCTCACTGTTTTCTTTCTTTGCTTGATTTTCAGCGTCTCCTCTCTGGGTTGTCTGGTCTTTGTCCTCATCTCCTTGGTGCCCATGTGTTTGTGTTCCCTCCTGCAGGGTCTTCTCCAAATTGCCATGTTTTTCTTCAAGTGTTATTTCGAGGATGGTTTCACACTCGATTCTTGTCAGGAATATTTCAAATGCAGTCTGCTTTGTTTCCTCATGGTTTCTGTTTTTGACAAGTGAAAACTCTGTTGCTGTTGTTGCAACATAGCCTATTTTCTCCAGTACTGCTTTTACAATGTCATCTGGGAGCACTGATTGAATATAGTAGACAAAATTACCGGTGAATGTCTGAAACAGAATGAAACATGGAAAAACAGATGAGCACTGAGGGAGTGGGGTGGAGGGAGGTGGGAAAGACTCCCTAAAAATCAAAAGTACTTCAGAAATTGCTCACATATTTCAAAAAGAACTGTGTTCCTAGAAGTCTGAATTGTGAATCTCAGTGAGTGAGGCTTTTCTAAAGCATTATTTTGTCAGCCTCTCAAGCATTAGAGCTTTGCTACAGCACATCAGTTTCAGTGAAGTTAGGCCAGTTTAAACCTGCTGAGGTCCTGGCTAAGAGCATCAGCATTCAAAAGGGAAGAGAAGGAGGAAATAATTTTAGTCAAACCAGAGAAACTCAGAAATAAATCTTATGTGCTCGACTGAAGAATGTAAGCTTTTTAAACAAACAGAGATTCACAGATTAATTCATTGAGGTCTCATCTTTTCCTAAGGAAGCAGATGTGATGCACTCACTGTCAACTGCATTTCCTAATTGGTGACAAGGCGGTAAACATTTTCTTTTTCCATGGTTCAGATTCCTGCTGTAACTTTACTACCCTTAAATTAAATTGCCATCCTTTTTGAAGGCAGACTATTCTAGCAGAAATATTGCCCAGTCACTTCTATTTGCACAAACTGCAAAATAAAATGCTGCTGTTGCTGCCCAACAACTTCAAAAATCAACATTTCCTCGGTTTTAGAGCTACCCCAGGCCTAGTTTGTAGGGTGGAAGTGGTTTTTGGTTTTGTCTGAAACACTGTGATAGGAGAGGCTCTGTTGACCTGAGCATGTTCAAGTCTTGGCAAGTCAGAACAGAACAGGGGTGAGAATGCAAAGTCAGGACTTCCACCTTGTTTTCAGGCTGCCCAGCTTGGGACAGACTTACCTAAGGCTGAGACCTGAGCGTTGGTCTCACAAGCAGCAGCTTCAGGGAGAACAAAACTGCCCCCCAGGATGGGAACAGTACAATGTGGGACTGAACCTCAGCCCGTTCTCCGAGGAATCTGTCAGAGTGCCTCGCACTCCCCACCTTCTGCTCCTTCTGGAGGGGAAGCCAAGTGTGGGCACTGGGGGACAGCAGGACAGGTGAGAGGCAGGACATGTGAACACAGGACTGATAACTTGGTAATCAAACCTCTGTGTACACACAGACACTGGTTGTTCTCCAACTTAAGCCTTGCACTAGAATTATTTCAGGCCTCCAGCAGGCTGACTTGCACTTTGGGTTACACACAGTGGTCTTCAAAGTTTAATTTTAATGAAGCCTCAGATTTTGCGTTAGGAAAAGCTGAGCCCACCAGCTGCAGGCCTGACTGTCTCATGCTTTGTCCTGTTTTGGGGAGATGAATAGAACAGGAATGTACAGCTGTTTGAGAACCCACAGGTGGGACCCATGGGCAGAAAGAAGCAAAGAAATGGCTTTTCCTCAGCAGCAGCACCTGTAGCTGAACGCAAGGAAATAAGTTTGCGATGCTGAGCGTTCGGGACTCCGCACTTTGCACATGTGAGGATTGCTGGGCACTGAGACGTGCTGGGTGCGTGGGGGCAGTGGGGCCACCGTGACCACCCTGCTGCAAGAAGCGTGTCCAGCTCTGGGCCCCTCAGTTCAGGAAAGACATTGGGGTGCTGGAACGGGCCTAGAGAAGAGCAATTACTGGTTTCAGTCTCTTGCAGAAATATAAAATCCTCCTATTGCAAAGCTGTGACAAAATAACCCTAATTTTTACAGGGTTCTGCTGCTTCACTGTCATTTGAATTTAAATTTAAGAAGAAAAGTCTCTCCATTGTTATAATGCATCAAATGCTGTTGGGAATTCAGAAAGCGTGGATTTAGTACCTGATCTTTCTGCAATTCCCACCTCCCATGTAAAATGTCCCTTCAGTGGAGCTGGTGAAGGGACCTGAGCACAAGTCCCATGAGGAGAGGCTGAGGGAGTTGGGGTTGGTTCGTTTGGAGAAGAGGAGGCTCAGGGGGGACCTCATCGCTCTACAACTCCCTGACAGGAGGGTGTAGCCAGGTGGACATTGGTCTCTTTTCCCAGGCAGTCAGCAATAGGACAAGGGGGCACGGGCTTCAGCTCTGCCAGGGGAAATTTAGGTTGGATATTAGAAAGAAACTCTTTACAGAGAGAGTGGTCAGGCATTGGAATGGCCTGCCCAGAGAAGTGGTGGATTCACCGTCCCTGGAGGTTTTTAAGGTGAGATTGGACGTGGCACTCAGTGCTGTGATCCGGGAATCACAGTGGGGTTGGATCAAGGGCTGGACTGGACGATCTCGGAAGTCTCTTCCAGCCCAGTTGATTCTGTGAGTCTGTGACTCCCTCTTGCCCAGGGGCTATTGCTGCCCACCCCCGGCTGCGGGTGCTGGGCCGGGCCAGGAGGGGCACCGGGGGGAACATCCCCTCGCACAGCGAGCGGAGCACAGACAGCCCTGCCCTGCTCCGCGCCCTCGGCCCTGCCCTGCTCCGCGCCCGCTCAGCCCTGCCCTGCTCCGCGGCCACAGCCCTGCCCTGCTCCGCGGCCACAGCCCTGCCCTGCTCCGCGCCCTCAGCCCTGCCCTGCTCCGCGCCCTCAGCCCTGCCCTGCTCCGCGCCCGCTCAGCCCTGCCCTGCTCCGCGCCCCCTCAGCCCTGCCCTGCTCCGCGCCCTCAGCCCGGCCCTGCTCCGCGCCCCCTCAGCCCTGCCCTGCTCCGCGGCCACAGCCCGGCCCTGCTCCGCGGCCACAGCCCGGCCCTGCTCCGCGCCCTCAGCCCGGCCCTGCTCCGCGGCCAC
>VWZG01008391.1:22751-41675 GCA_013396735.1 Grallaria varia | reverse complement strand
GCCATGCCTCACTAGGCAACATCACTGTCTATTATTTCCATGGCTGTCCTTGATAGTTCTGTGGAGAAGGGGGAGACAAATCTTCAGGGGCCAAAGAGGAGCTTGATACCATGCAACTGTGAAGCAGGGTAAAGAGCAATGGTGACTTTATATGTTATGCATATGGTAAGGCACGAAGAACTTCCTTATTGCTGTGTTGTTTTTTTTTTTTTTGTTAGGAGAATCAAGATGATAGAGCTCTTGCATGGCCATTAAGAAAAGCCAAGTTTAAAGTCTGTCATCTCATTAATTTAACTGGTAGGCTAAACACTAAAAGAAAAGAGCTTTTGCAGGAAGAAAAGCACTCTGTGTGTGCCCCAAACTGCACATGTGCGCTACTAACAAAACACTAGTTTGAACCAGAATAGTTCCAGTTGTTACGTTTCAGCCCCCATTTCTTAAAAGCCTTTTGCCCTTACAAGGAAAACAGCCTGAGAGCGGATTTTGTGACTGCCTGATGAAATTTCTACACCGTTTTGGAAGAAAAAATTTAAATCTGCAATTCCTATTTGTATGGAGAAAAACTTTTGTATGTCAGAGTCTTCTGTTAAAACCTTTGGAGATCTTTTTCTTCCTGTAGGCTGAACTCAAAGAGACACATTAATGCAACTTATACAAATGGAGCAGTTAAAGAAGAAAGGTAAAGCGGATGTCTTTGGGCTCTTCCTTGTTTAGGGCCACTGGAGGCAAGCTCTGAGTGAGGCTGGCTGCTTTGAAGTGGCTGGCTGCAGCTCCCACCTGCCTTCACCACACTGCCTGTGTGAGGATGTGGTGTGGAAGGAGCAAGAGGAGTCCTCCCTGACCCAAGGATGGGTCTGCTGAAGGCCAAGACAGCTTGACACTGGGCAGTGACAGAAATTTTCTATAATGCACAGTAACAGCTGGCCCATGTCATCTTTTTCTGGTTCAGCTGATGCCTTTTATCATATGAAAAATCTAAAAACTGATCCAAAGCCTCCATAATTGAGGCTATAGCAGGGGTTTTTTATTACTATTTGAAAAAACCTTTACAGCTCCCTTTAGATTTTGTAGCTCATGGAATATAAATCTGCTCTTCAAAGTAGAGGAATGCAGCTTTCTGGAGCTGTGAGCTGTCATATCTCCTGTACGAAGGTAGACAGCTTGACTGCTCCAACTCTATAATTGCAACAGCAAAAGAAAGGATTTGCTTCTTTTTCCTTTCTAGGTCACACAATATGAAGAGAGAGACAAACTGCCTTTATACTGTCCTCAAAAACATATTTCCATGCTATTCTTTCTACATAATTTCATTCCTGTTGAATGAACAGAGCAAGGGTAGGAGCAGCTCAGGCCTTGTTTGCCTGCTTTCTTTCCCGCAGAGCACTTCACATATGTTGCCTCCAGAGCTCTTGTAAATGTTTTTTGTGTCTACAAACACTTTCTCCAGGCCCCTTGGGAGGCCCGATTAAGTGGGAAGAGAGTGATCTTGGTGTCTAGTTATCACAGTGAGCAAGGATCAGGGTGGTAATAGGGGTATTTTGAGGGTAGAATGTCAGAGCTTTACTACAAAGAGGGATCATTCTGCTGGAGACTCACAGCACATCCCTTTTGCAGCTGGCAAGTGGCTGCAGTGGTGGGAATGCTTGTAGTACTGCAGGCACCAGCAAGAGAGGCTGCAGCTTCCTGAACATTGGCAGTGTGTGCCTCTGCCCTAAGGCAGGTGAACCAGTAGCTCTAGGAAGCACAGGAGCTCATGGTTATGGAGGTCAAGAGAAGGGTGCTAGAGGACTACTGTTGGGTATAAAGTTCTCTTCCTGGGCTTCTTGGTTTTGCTTGCTTTCATCTCCAGGGGTAGAGTGCCCTGTCTGTGTTTTTATAGCCTGTAAAAACAGATGCTTTTTAATGAATGCACGGACAGCCAGCCTATTGTCTGGGTTTGTGCCTCAGAACTGCATGGTGGGAAGGGCTGTTGGCAGTTGTCTTTGTTTACTCTGTTTCTGAGGATGTGAGGTCATTAGAAGGATGGGAACCTTTCTGTCTTTCAGGTGTTTTTATGGTCTAGGTCAGAACATAGCCTGCTTGTGCTATGTTTGCTTTTCTCAGAGTACCCCAACTCAAGCCACGGCCTGAGAAGGACCTCTACACGCATTTAAGCTGAACTAATTCTGAGGATATCCAAATGGCCCCAATAAACAAGGGTGGCCTACCTGAAAATATTTTCTGGTTGTGAACATTGCAATGTAAGCTGAGACTAGTTAGAAATCCTGGCTCGCGTATACATATTTTCTCTTCTTTTAGTGTCCCAGTGGGGCAGAGAGTCCCTGAAAGGCTATGAAGCATGGACTAGCTTTCAGAGCTTACTCCTTGCCAGCAGCTTCTCTGTGTGAGGCCAATAAAATTTGTTTGCACTTGACAACAATAGAGTATTTCTGCGCTTCTCAGTGGATCTCCTCGGGATTAACTGCTGTATGGGAAGGCCCTTAGGACCATCCCTCCCCTTTATCCCATACAGGATGAAGACACCACCCTTTCATACCCTGTCTCTAGAGCATGGTTACTGCTATAAGCATTACGGGAGCTTACAGGCTGGGTGGAGGGCAGTTGCTTCCAAGCATTGAATTGGGAGGGGTCAAAAGAGGGATAAAAGTTGGGGAAGTAGAAATTATCTCTGCAGTAAAATACCTCACGGGTGAAGGGTGTTCCTTGAGGAGGCATTGAGCCATGGTAGGAGTGGGAGGCAGCTAGCTGTTCTTCCTGTGGGGCCAGGGGCAGATCACCCTATACAGTTCCCTTGTGTTCACCCCTTTTCCCACCTAGCCTTTGTCACCCACACCAAGAGGCCAAAGAAGGCTGATTACTTAGAGGGGAGGAAGGGCATAGGGAAACTTCCACAGGGATGTGAAGGTCAACTCACAGTACAACTACATCCATATTCCATCTCTCCCGGTAAATGATGCTTGGAAAATTGGGGTTTTTTGAGTGGTGGAGTGGGAATACGTGTCCCCTTGCAGCGTGAGTATTTCTTTTCTACTTCCCTCCCTGCTAGAGATTTTTTTAAAAATGGGCAAGTGGAGGGCAAATGTTTTTATTTTGGCCAGTGTCTCTCTTTGAAACACACTAGTTTCAAAGATGTGGAACATAAGCATGCATCACAGCATGGAGTTGGACCGTAGTGATCAAAGAGGCATTTGAGCACACCATGCAGCCTGCTGGGTCAGAAAGCAGTGCTCTGTTCTGCAGGGCTGAAGCTCACTTCGGCACTGGGCCATGCAGAGGTCTTTCACTTTTTGAGTTGGTCAGCCCCAGGTTGACCAGCTGATATTTGGAGAGCACTGTAGTCCCAGCAGCAGCGCCAACCCCGAGTGCCCAGGAGGCTGGATCAGTACAGCAAAGGGTTTTTCACCAGTCCAGTGTAACACTGAGAGGGGCCAATCACTAACGGAAACTTTTGGATCCTTCTTCTTTTTTTTCCAGCCTAATGAGATAAGCATAGCTGGTAAAAATAACTGGAATAGTAGACCAGTGGTTGTGCATGGGACTGATAACCTACAGCAAATACAAAGAGACAGAGCCTTTCTAAAGAATCCTGTAACGAGCTGGGGACAGATGTTTTCCCTAGGGTGACTCAAATACTGTGCAGGACGGTCTTGCCCACGGCAGTCTAAGATGCCCTATGAAGTCATGGGAAAAGCTCCTTCATTGAGATGTGACACCCTTGCTGGCATAGCTATGCATGGAGCGGCTGGTGGACCCCACCATGAAGGGGAGACAAGTCTCACACTAGCCTAGGATTGCTAACCTGACAGTTTGCTGACTGTAGCTCTGCTTTCTTCAGTGTCTTTGAAACCTCAGTCTGATGCTTTTTGTTGTGCTAAGCACATCAGTTCTAAGGCCCTTATGAAATAAAATGCTAGTCCTGAGAAGGATAATTATTACAGGTCTTACGAACCAGAAAAAATTTCTATTAACTCAGATCTACATTGCTTAAATTATTTTGAAAGAAAATGACAGTGTCTCTATTTCAAAAACAGTCAGAGAGTATTATATTTAATACAGTTGTCTAAAGTACTACACAGTACACTTTACTACTGTGCAATAAAAACCAAATAATGTGAAGAGTTATATCTTCCTCGAGCTTAGCAGCTGGATCTTTTTTTTTTAAATCCTAGGAGCTTGATTTGCCCAGTTCTTGTCAGGAACAATTAAATTTAATGATCTACACTTCAAAAAATGACCTGTGATTATGAGAATTTTAATTTAAGCCTTTCCCTACTTGAAATATGTCTGAAGTGCTTTATTGTTTAAAATAATCATGTTTGATGGTTCTTGAAAGTCAAAATGGAAACATATCAAGGAGACAGAGCCAGCTTTTCCCATAAAAAGGGCTGGCATACCTTACTGTGGAAAAGCTATTCTTACAGGCATTTGCCTTTTGGCCTGAACACATATATAGCTAATTGCAAAAGGTGCTTCATTGAGTTTTTAAACTGGAGAACATAAATTTTGGAGAAGAAATTAGAATTTTAGTCAGAACGGAACTAAAATCAATTTCTGATGATATTTCCTAATCTGTACAATGGCATGACATGACATTTACATTGCAGCTGTTTCTCTTCCATACTAGACAATTTGTATGGTCAGTTTGGTAAAAATTAAAATGGATTAATTATAATCTGATGGTGTTTTTTAAGATTTAAAATTGGTGACAACATTTCAAACCTGCAAGGGGGGTAAATGAGAAAAAGTAGCAGAAACCATCTTACGTCTTGAGGTTTTCATTGCACAGACATATTTCATGGCAGTTCATATACTTGTTTGGTTTTGGACAGGAATACTTGTTTGAAAGGGATACAGAACAGCTTTGGCTGACTGTTACTGATAAATCAACTGTTCTGTTCGCTCACTGACTCCTTTGGAGCTTTGAAATGTGTTTTATTAGATGAACAAGATAATGAAAGCCAACCAGTCTGGCCATTAGTCATATAATTAGTTGTATTTAAATCAGCATTTACCACACCACAGTGCTGTAGATCAGAACTAGCTCTTGATCCTGTCACATTCAGGGGCTCCATGTACTGGCATGGAAGTCAGTTAGATGGGTACCACGAAGCAAATACGCAGAACTGGGCTTTTGACACAGGGCAAAACTGAAGCCTTGCAGTTTATTTCAGGCCATCATAGCAAAAGCTGAGTAAAGCATAGCAAGAAAAAAATCAATTAGCACACAAAATATTTTTATGTAGCAATTTCTCATAATGCTCTCGGTATAAAAATCATGATTTGTTCTGTTCTTTAATGCACTTAAACAATGGGTGTTCCTTAACAGTATGTGTACGTTCCTTATACATGCTATTCTATGCAGCTTGGTAAGTACAGGCAGCATTCACTCTTGACAGCTATAGATCAAATTAGAAGCGAGCCACAGAGAAAAATGTTTCTGCAGAGGGAACCCTTTGTCCCCTAGTGAGCTCCTGTGAAAGAGGTGGCCAAAATCCAGCTAACTTTGCTCCCCAACTGCATTACACTGCTGGCAGCACTCAGCATCGCCAAGAAGGTTTTTTTAAGCAGAGTCCAAGTGCAGACACCACCCAGGGCTGCAGTCTGGTCCGCAGCTGGGGGAAGCTTGTGCTGTAACTTGTGACTGTGATGGTGGCTAGAAGATCCTTCAGGGCAGCTGGAGCCTCACCTCTTCTAGCCACCAGTGCTACCCCTGCAGGACATGTTGGTGTTGGTGTGGTTGCCACCACATCCATGCCTGTCTGTTCAAAATTGTCCCCATGGGCTGGGGGAACATTTGATACAGGCCCTGCCTACAGCATTGTGCTCATGATTACACCATGTCAGAGGCACTGGCCTGCTCAGGGTGCAAGACCCTGGGCATTCATTTCCCCCTTCACCCCTTCCTGGAAGCATCTGGACTGATCACACAGAATCAGAGCATAGGTTGAGTTAAAGGGACCCACAAGGAACAACAAGTCCAACTCCTGGCCCTGCACAGGGTCATCCCCTAGAGTCACACCTTGTGCCCGAGGGTGTCATCTGAACACTTCTTGAACTGTCAGGCTTGGTGCTGTGACCACTTCCCTGGGGAGCCTGTTCCAGTGCCCAACCACCCTCTGGGTGAAGAACCTTTTCCTAATATCGAACCCAAACCTCCCCTAACACAACTTCAGGCCATTCCCTTGGGTCCTGTCACTAGTCACCACAGAGAAGAGGTCAGTGCCTGCCACTCCTCTTCCCCTCACAAGGAAGTTGTAACTGCAATGAGGTCTCCCCTCAGTCTCCCCCAGGCTGAACAGACCAACTGACCTCAGCCAAACCTCATATGTCTTACCCTCCAGATTCTTCACCATCTTCATTGACCTCCTTTGGACACTTTCTAACAGCTTAATATCTTTCTTATACTGAGGTGACGAAAACTGCACACAATATTCAAGGTGAGCCTGCAGGTGGTCCCTTTCTACAGCATTGGTTTCCAGCATCTCATTCCCCAGTCTGTGTGAACATCCAAATTTGCCCCATCCCAGGTACAGAATCTGGCACTTTCCCTTGTTGAACTTCATATGACTGGTGATTGCCCAGTCCTCTAATTTGCTGAAGTCTCTCTGCAGGGCCTTCCTGCCCTTGAGGGAGTCAACAGCTTCCCCCAGTTTTCTGTCTGCAAATTTTCTTATTATACCTTCTAGTCTTGTGTCCAAGTCATTTATGAAGGTGTTGAAGAGCACAGCGTGCAGGATGGAGCCCTGTGGAACCCCACTACTGACAGGCCACCAGTCTATTGTCACCCCATTCACTATTACCCTCTGAGCTCGACCCATGAGCCAGTTACTCACCCACTGCATGATGTGTTTGTCCAGCTGTGTGCTTGACAGTTTGTCCAGAAGGATTCTGCGAGAGACAGTATCAAAAGCTTTACTGAAATCCAAAAAGATTACCTCAACTAGCTTCCTTTGATCAGCTAGGTGGGTTACCTTGTCATACAAGAAAATCAGGTTTGATAAGCAGGACTTTATTCTCATGGATTCATGCTGGCTGTGACCAATGACAGTGTTGTCTTTCAGGTGATTTTCAGTATCTCCTAGAATAATGTTCTTCATAACTTTACCAGGCACTGAAGTGACACTGACAGGCCTGTAGTTCCCAGGGTCCTCCTTCATGCTCTGTTTGGAAATTGGGACAATGTGCACCAGTTTCCAGTCAGCTGGAACCTCTCCAGATTCCCAAGAACACTCAAAATCATTGAGAGAGGTTTTGAGTTGACATCAAAGAGCTCTTTGAGCATTCCTGGATTAATCCCATCAAGCCCCATAGATTTGTAGGGAACCAGCTGGAGCAGCAGTTCCAACACAATTTGAGGGTCAGCTGGGAGTTGATAATTCTCACAGTCACGGTCCTCCAGCTCAGAGCACTGAGATCTCATTTGTCCATCACCCGTGTTGAAGATAGAGACAAAGAAAGAATTAAAAACCTCTGCCTTGTTTTGGAGGTCACCATCCTCATCCTGTAAGGGACTGCATCCCCATCTTACTTTCTTCCATACAGAGCAAAATTTGCTTCACACAGGCATAGCTCACTGTGGACTGTAACTCATGTGCTAAAACTAGCAACCCGGAAATAATCAGAGTAAATTTATAAATAGAACCTTTATTGTGTATAAAAGATGAGGAGACCGTAGTATTATACACAGCCACTACTTCAGTGGGGTGGGGCGGGGACTGCATTTGCCAATTTCTATTCTGACAGTTACCATTTACAAATAACATTTTGCACCAAAATATTTACAGCCACGCTTAATACTGGTTTTCAAAGTTGTGACTGATGTTCGTTTGTCCTGTATGCCAATACTCATCTCCTGCAAGACATATGGGGTTTTATATACGTAGTAAAAGTGGTATTTCTTTAAAGGCCTGGTGGAACATCTCAAATTCTAGAAACAAGCTTGGTAAGGCTGCCCTTTAAAAGATTCATGAGTGACCAGGGAGGATTTTTGTGGGAATATTTTTTGGTTTTCTTGGTTTTTTCCTTTCTTAACAAAGTGCCCAAGATGGCTACAACTCTATTAAAACTTCATCTTAATGACTGTTTAGGTAGAGTTCAGTGCCAACTTTCATTTTAGCTTCAACTTAGCACCTCTCATTAATTTCTCACATTCTTCTGCAACTGGCGATTTCCATATTTAGTTTTACTCTTGGATTATGTCAGACAAGTTTGAACAAAATTGTTTCAGTTAAACAAATGTGGAAAAAAAAATATCTTCCATATGTTCTTATCGAAATCTTCTGCAGCTGTCTAAGTAAAAAATGGCTAGCCAGAAATCTTTATGTTGGCTTGCAACATAGCCTGTTGAAGAAAACACTCAGGCTGAAGAAAAGTGGTTAAGTACTTTTAGATCAACTTGTCATTTTCCTGCATGCTATGTAGACCTCTTTCATTTTCCCCTCTCCTTTTTTCTTAATTTAGTTTTTAAATCCTTGTTTAAAATGAGTTTTCCAGGGATTCATTTACTAAGAATATCTTTATTGACATCTCAGTTATAGATATATTTGTCAAGAACCCCAGCTGTTAAGACCAATTGAGTTGAAAAAGCCAAAGTGGATGCCATTGCTTCAGTATATAAGGGCTGAAAAGGTTTAGAGTGTATAGTCAGCTTTCTTGCCCAGTTCATACCATTTTAAACATCAGACCTGATGATCTTACTTAGGTCAGTACAATGTCAATTTTGCACGTATACAGGCAGACTGTTTTTTGCTCTTTTTACCTGAAAAATAGAAATAACACGCAAAACCTAGGCTAAAAAGAGGAGCTGACAATTACCCACTTAGAACCAGAAAATCGCAGAGGCTGAAGTTGCTACAACAATCCTAAGACTTCATGCTCTCTTTGTGTTCTCATAAAGCTTACAATGTGCTTTAACAAAAGCCCATGTTTAGAAAAGAATAAGCCTTTAAATTCAAGTATTTAATTCCAGGAAAAAGTAAGACTGGAGGTAGTTCATTCTCTGGTCCACTAAGTATCCAATAATTTGGAGTCCAGTGGGATGTCCTCAGTGAGAGAGATATAACTCTTCCTTTCTTACTCCTTCCCTCGTGCAAGTGTGAATACAGTGGAGAGAGTGGGGAGGGCTTTTCTGTTAGATGGGTATTCAAATCTCTTCAGCCAAGCATAGAAGCCTGCCAGCAGTTCCCGAGCACACGCTAAAGCTCAGCTATTGTAAAAATAAGTACATATGTCGAAAGTCTCTCACATCCTTCCTTTTTCCCCTTGGCTGCGTTTCCCCCTGGCTAAACAAGGCAGCTGGGAGAAGGGCATTGGAAATGTCTTTCCCAGGTAGCTAACTTTCTACATACATTATAAAGGGGCTCTAGACATCAAATCCATGTGTGAAGTTAAGGAGTCATGTTATTCCCTCTAATATAGAGAGAACTGCGGTGCAAAGTGGTTAAAGCCAAAATTTCTAAATGGTTTACTACAGCACGTCTCATTCTCATGTAAAAAAATACCAAAGGGCTGACTGTTCCCATTTGGTTAGGATAAAGAGGTAAATACTCATAGAATCTGGAAATAACACCCCTCACAGAATACTTCTAAAATACTAGATTAATCACGTGTGCAAGGTTGTATGGCAAACCAGAGGCAGTGGCAGGGGTAGAGCACATTTCCCTGGGACTCCAGTTCAGTGCTTTGAGCACACAACAGTCCTGTCTCTTCTTCATTCCTACTTTGTTACCTGAATTATAGCATTCTAAGATGTAAGAGACATCAACCTCATTCTGTTCTCTTCTGACGAACACTGCATTACTGTTTTCTTTGCTGATCTGCTTCCTAAATAGCCATGTCTTGGATAGTTACAGGCACATGAGTGTTAGGTACTACCAAAACCCCTGTGCTGGCTGTGGCAGGTACAGTTAAAAAGAGACCTTTGTGTTTAGGATGACACTATTAAAGTTTCCAGAAAAACTGTGTTTGTTAAAAGAACTCAAATTTTCATATGTAACTTCGTTTTTGACAGTTTTTCAGCCTTGGTTTTGTACTTTGTTTGTATTTTCTTGTTTTGAGAAGAAACTGGGCTCATGACAGAGATCCTTAAGTCACATTCCTGCATGTTATTTTAGTGATAAATCAGAAATTTTGAGAAGGAAGGAAAGGAAGGAAAGGAAGGAAGGAAGGAAGGAACCAAGGAACAAAGTTTGTTCTGAAGTGCTGAGACCAACAGGAGTCTGAGATCAGGGGATCTCAGTCTCCACCTTGATCAAACCATGATGGTTACTGCTCATGGAGTGATATCCTGCTGCCACTTTGGTGATTAATGAAAATACAGGCATAGCAGCAGGTGCCTGAATTTCCCTTGAAATAAGACCACTTACACTCAGAGGAAGGTGTTCAAATGTATACACTAGAACAGCAAATGAAGTAGTCTGTGTCCTGGGTAGATATAATACATAAAATTAAGTAGTGATGAGACACCTAACAAAATGCAGCCTGAAACCCACAGGCTGTTCAAATCAGGTTAGTACAGTGAGGTAAGCAAGATGGTTATAGCCTCTCCTCATATGTATACATGTATATGTTATATATATTATATAGTGCATATATATAAAAGAAGTTATAGACTATGAAAAAGTGGACTGGTTTTAGTACCTGAAAATCAGACTAAAAGGGAGAATTCAGTGAAAAATAATGAGCATCTCTTTTTTTTTTTTTAAAGTGTTATTTTCTTATTAGTCTCTGCTATTGGGTAGCATATTATGGGCATGTTTGCCATTGTGTGCAGTTACACTCAACAACACCATTTAGGTACATAACACATTTTCTGCAGGTTCATCATAGATTATAATATGTATCTACACTTGTAGTTTTATAAACTTCTAAATTTAGCAGATAGCCCTTGTACCTTTGGTCACCACAAAAAAAAAAATCAAGTGGCTTAATGCCAGACACCAAAGGATGGGAACATTTCTACTGGGAAATCAGTTTTTTCTCATGAAACCAGAATGGCAATACTTCAGTACTGTTTTGCTTGCAAGTATTTTTCTATTTAGGCTATAGATTTTAAGGGGATTTTAATTTTTGCTCAGAGTGTATAATACCTAACTCAATAGAATCCACTTCTTAGACTGAATAGTTAACATGTAATGAAATGTTATATTATTATTTTATAAAATAAAGATAAAACCCAATAATTTATTTCCAGAATCTCTTTCTGCTTAGAGACCTTACTGATAACTGTATTAAGAATAATGTGGCTCTTTTAGTGTATGTGTATTTTTATTTAGTTCGATGTTTATACATATGTATCTCATGAGATAAATTCTAGACAACTGTTATTGTACCCTCCCTTTCCTGTACATCAGTTCAGCTTTTACTGAAGCACAAGACAAAGCTTTCCCTGGTGTCTCAAGACCTTTTGGAAATCACTACATTGAACTAAAATTCTAAAGTAATGATATATAGGTAAGGAAGTGATCTTGAGTTATACATTTGGACAACCACTGGCATTAAGACAGACTGCATCTTTCAGATTATCTGTTCTAACTTCAAACCTCCACAAGGAAGATTTTCCACAACTTTCCTATTGTGTAATCTTAGGTCACTGAATTATACTGGTAGTCAGAACTTTTCCAAAACTTAAGCAATATCTACTTTCTTACAAACAAAACTAATTATTTTTGTCCTGCCTCCAGCTGACACAGAGAACAACTGATTTCTCTTTATTATAACCCTTCCCATGATGAAAAAAACAAACTAAATCCTAGCCCTGTGTGAAATCCTTTGACTACTATTTTTTAAAATCATTTTTTTAACTTATCTTTCCTCCCTTGGCATGTAGTAGAGTTTTCCAAGTTTAACACACTTGGTAGAGACAAGTGCTAGATGTCCCAGTGCTTACACTGGCTATAACAATTTTAAGGAAATTCCCTCCCAGAGCTCTCCCATGTGGCTAGCAATACAGAGACTATAAATATAGCCAAACCACAAGCATTTTTACCACTTTAGCTGATTTATGCAACATGATGGTGAAAATGTCATCAGGCAATCCCTGCACTACCATTCCTGTCTATGCTAGAGGAAAAGCTGGAGCAGTTTTTAAACCTGTGATTTGCAGGTAAGTGCCTCTGACAGATTTGGCATAGTGTACTAGAAACCACAGCAAATACAACCAATTCTACAAACCAGTGAGGCCATTTTTAAATGCTATATGAAAATAAATATGAAAAATCTCTAATAAACATGCTTTTTCTTCTATTTAACACACAATATATGCATGCATTTCAGCTTATGAGGCTGCTGGCTCATGTGGACTCGCAGCATTCCAAATCATTAGTCTGAACCAATTTCCCAGTAGTTCCATTCTAAGTCGACTGGAATCCACATTTTCTTCTATCTGTAGTTTTGAAATACAATTTGGATAGAGCAAATTTCTTATCAGTACTCTTAGTAATCACGAATTATAATTGGAAAATTCAGAGTGTTAAGGTTCTTTTTAATAGAAAACAAAGTCTATGTAGAATCTTCATTTCTGTACTTTAATAAAGCTGATAGCTTTTGATAAAGAATGAAAAGCCCCTGGAAGAAAAATCATATATCTACATGCAAATACTCTCCCTAAACTAGGCACCTTTCCTCCTTTCCAAAAAACCACACCATTCCCAAGGTGGGAATTGCTGCCAGTGTTCAAAACAGCCACTTGAAGAAATGAAAAGCATTTTAGTTTCAGTACATAAAAATGGCCTCAAAGTGTCACTAGAGAGCTATCGATAATTGGTTTAAAACTACATTTCAAGATTTTTGGGCGGCTTGATCTTCTCACTCAAGAGCCATTTCTAACTTAATATTTTTTATTGCTTGTCCATCACTACGTGTGGCCATGAAAATTCCCCAGCAACTTGTACATGGATGGCAAGGCTTTTGGTATCACAGTTCGAGTTTTGTGAAGGAGATCATGAAGTGAGAAAAGAAACTTGCAAATAACAGATCCTTAGAGGAAAAAAAAAAAAAAAAAAAAAAAAAAGGGAAGTTGGTAATTTATTCCCTCTCTCTTCGTAATCTTGACCAAGACAAATAGAAATGTGGTTCTAACAATGGTAGGAAGTGAAGAACCCCAACCTTTCTGCATTTAGCTTGGAAGCTTTTTCAGAGTAGAGACTGTCTTTCATATATGTTTACACAGTGCCTTGGCACAAGCAAGACTCATATTTAATCTCAACCTTTTGAGCCCGTATCACAATATAAATATTTCCTAATAGTAGTAGTCTTACAGAAACAAACCTTTGTTTACACTGCTGTTCAGAAGCAGTCCTGGCCATGCTCCTCCTTCGGGATTCCTTCCCAGCTGTCCATGTCACTGTCATCCGCAATTCAACTGCCTTTAACGCAGCAGATTCATGTGAAAGGAAGCCTGCAGGTATGGAAATTTTAAAATGTCCAGTTTCCCTTGCAAATGGCGCATTTCTGACAGGTATATTGGTTTACTCAAGTGCTGCTGGGATATTCAGCTCCCTTTTACAGTCTTCCTTGAACTTGTGTGGCTTTCCTGAAGAGTTATGCTACAAGTGTCCTCATTCTATCTTTGTCACAAAAGATAAAGAGTGTCTTATTTCTCCTGAAACCCTCAGGAACAACTTAGCACTTCTGTTTTCTGCATCTTTATGTGACAGCCATGTAGAATGTTTCTCCAACAATTGCTTCGTGCAGTTAAACCTGGTACACCTGCCATGAAGCATTTAGGAGCAGGGAAACTTCAGAAGTACTGTTTTGTTTCTACTTCTATATATCCACAGATTATTAAACTAATGACTATCATAACATGTATGCAATAACAACAACATGCAAATCAAGGCCCTAAAGCCTCTTTAGATTAGATTAGATTAGATTTGCACTGGGATTTAAATAGAGAACAGTTGGCTTTGAATCTCTCTGTTTATTAAAGTTGATGGTTCTATTCTAACATCACTTGAAAGATATTTTCTCCTTCTTTTTCCCCTTTGGCCAAATTTATAATAACATCCGAAGCTTCATGATCTTGAAATGACAGTTCTCTGTACAGGCAACACAAAAGCAAAAAATTCATCAGATAACACAGCTTACAGTGGAGATCAACGATGACCAAAAAGTATTGCTTTTACATTGAAAATAGCAAATTTTTCTGATGAGTTATCCAGATGGACTTTTGAATATATTTCAGCATCATCACTTCAGTGTATGAGCTTGTTAAGTACTGGACACGCTCCATGTGATGGAGGCAGAGGAAAAGCCAGGACTGGTGAACCTCCAGGGTATAAACTCTCACATATATAATAATGAGGCTAAGTTTCCAGCAGCATTTCATTTTTGTCATTTGTCACAGCAACACATGAATGGGCTCCTGTCCGTTTTGCCAATGTGGTCCTATGGGTCTTCAGTCTCTTAATTTATATAAACACAGCCACTTTCTTGTCCCTTTATTGCACACCACTTCATGTGGATTCCAGGTGGATGCTGCATGGAAGAATCAAATATGTTTCTCTTATCATTAGCAACATTTACAGGGGAATTTTGTAAGCGCATTGCATAGCTTAACTTCCCTCTCATAGATCTTGATGACAACAGAATGAGGCCAACATGAGTCTTTCGCAAAATTTTTTATCTAATTTAGTATACATCTGACATTTTTTCTCCATGTACACATTAACTCATAAAGTTGTTAAACATCAGAATAAAATATTATAACAGTTTTCAAATATACCTGTACAAAAACATCCAGGAGAAAGGATTCAGAGAAATTTTGGTATTATTCTGACTCCACTGTTTTAAATTATCTTCCTGACTATTTATTAGAAAGCAAAACACACATAGGATATGCAAAAATAGTACCAGGGGGAAAAAAAAAAAAAAAAAAAAAAGTCATGCTCCTTCCTGTATTCTGAGTATCAGTCCATGATTTCTGCCACTTTGATTGATTACCAAGACGGAAAATATTTGCTGCCCAGTCTCCTCAGAGGTGCTATATCTGGTAAGTTTACTTTAACAGGCTCTTGAACTGTAATGCAGGACTTGTGAGTGGCCTAATGATTCATTCCTGAAAAAATGTTACCTTCATCAGGTTTGGACTTGGTTTCATTGGTGGCTTTTGGAAGGAGAATGGCTTTGCACTCCAGTGGAAAAAGTGTCTCTCATAATTAAACTACATTTTTTTAAAGACAGAAAGGGGTACTTTACACCTATTACAGCATTGCTCCAAAGGGCTAGAAAAAAGCAGTTTCCTTCTTTAGTTCCTGAAGTTTGGTGGTCAGTTTCTTTTTCCTGTTCCTCTCCTTTTGTAAAGGCCCTGCCTATTCAGGTCATAATTTACTGGTTCAAAATGGTTCTTTTCCATGGGTTTTCCTTCCTTTGAACAGAAGGTGACCCCTGTAAGCATGGCTTTGTGTCACCGAATTAATTGAAAATATTCAATGTCCACATGACAAGTTTCAGAGACATAACTACTCCAGTACAGGCTAGCAAGAAATTTCTTGCAGCTATTAGAGCTTCTCAGCAAGAACAACTTACCTAACCAATAGGTCCATAGGTATTTTATTTTCTCTTTTTTTACAAACAAAGGTGTGAACTTCAGGAGACAAAGTCTAGTTTGGACTGTGCTTAAAAATAAATCTCTAGTCAGTATGGTCTCTGTGAAGAGCAGCGATCAAACACTTTATTACCAACAGTATCAACAGTGGTGCTAGAAAAGACCTCAGAAGCTAGCATTGCTTGACTCAAAACATTCCCTCTTCAGCACTCTTCTAGTGTGGGTTATCATACACATGGCCACAAGAACTATCCTAAGAATCCTAACTCCTGGAATATTTATCTGCTTGGTGATAAAAATGCATACACCACCAGTAATGTTTCATTATACTTGCTGTTCTAAAATCAAAATTCTGTTAGGTGCAAAAGAAAAAAAATAAAAATAAAGGAATAATGCTCTCCCCTCCTTTTAACTGAACAATGCCCTTGTTATTTTAACTACATTCATCACATCTTTGAGAACTAACATTCTGTGTATCTTGTTTGGGACTTTCTAACTGCAAATATTACTGCCCCGTTTCACCTAGGATCTTCATAGTCCTGTTCCTGTCCTGGATAAATGTGCCTTCCTACAGCAAGGACTAAGGGCACAGATGTATAAATAACACTTGTAACATTCCTCAAGACTTCAAAATATTCTGAAAACTAACTGCAGTTTTGTCACCTCCATCAGATTGCATTATTGAAATCCTAAAAAGGGGGCATTCTGAATCCGAGTCTCACTTTCATATAGAAAGTGTACTCAGTAATACAGGCTGAATTTACATATTCCTAACCCTGCAGTTTTATCATAGGGCAATACTTTGGTCACTCATCTGTTTATGCATTATTGCCATTTTGTTCCCATTGCTAGTTCTCCTCCATCTTCCCAATAGGCAATGTTCCCATTTCAGAACAATCCATTTCAGAACAATCTCAACAGTTGTCTCAGTAAATGCATCACAAAACACTCGGCTACATCTTCCCTTTCCCAATCTTCGAACAAGCAACAGGCCTTAGAAGCTCAGCACCATACTGGCTTTCAGTTAAGTACTTTCAGTTACCTTCTGCTTCTTCATAGCAAGACCTCTCACATTCCTTTATTTGAGCAACAGGAGCCTGCCTGGCCTGTTTGCCTCTGCCCTGCTGGACTCACTGCAAAGCCAATAGTTTCCACTCATTGCCAATTACCTGAAGACCCCAAATTTGTAAAGAGAAGAAATTAACCCCACTGTCTTCAGTATGTTATAAACAACATACCATTTTGCACTTGCTGCTTACTTCAGGAAGAAAAATACCTGTTTTATTCTATCTCAGTGACATGAGCATGGTGACAAAAAAAAGTCATAAACTGGAATCAGGATGTTTTCAATGAAGCTGCATCATTACAGAAAACACATTTTACCTCAGTCTCTTAAAACAAACGAACACTGAAACGAGTCCAGGATCACCAGTGATGACCTTTTACTACTCTTTCACTATACAAATAACACAAAGACCAAATTCACAGGACTGATTTTGCAGGAAACTATTACCCAGCATTACACCTTCAGACTAGAACGTGTATTACTCTAGATTTTTTTTTCTTAAAAAAAGGCAATATGAAAGGATTTGCAACTTAGAAAAACCCAACCAAAACAGATGCAAACCTTTGACCTTCATCTAATCATCTGAAAGTGAAGTTCAAGAGTTAGCTGTTTCAAACAGTATTATGTAACAAAAAACATCCTTAAAACACAGACAACATCATAATAAAGGATAAAGGAGTAAAATGGTTGCATATGCATCTAATACAACTAACAGAATTTTTTAGGTAAGTCAGAAGTTGATTCAGGAAGATGTTGATTTGTATCCAGGGGTTGTGTACACAAGCAGGAAGGTGATGGCACTCCCACAGAAGCCAGTCTGGGCTCCACTTTCCTCACCCAGCTTGCTTTTCCTTTTTCTTGCCTTGCTTCCTTGCCTGAAGGCAAAGCCTCTATATTAATATATATATATAAATATATAACATATATATATATCCAGATACAAAATTGGAGTACTTGAAGTCAGATATTGTGATTTGGAGACTGAAAAGAAGTTTAGACATTGCCAAGATAGGCATGAAATTCGAAAGGGTTTTTGTACAACCAAGTCATATCCTTAAACAAGGAAGACTGTTGGCTTGGTTTAAGTAAATAAACATAAAAGAAGTCAATCTCTAGAGCCCCTAGTCAGGCAAAATTAGATTCCAGTGTAAGTTTTATCTAAAAATATGACATTATCTCAGAACAACAGAAGTTATTTTGTTCAGAGCAATGATAATATTCTGCTTAAAAAGAATCACAGCAACCCACAATACAGGAAAATCAGTTTGAAATCACACATTTTACACTCACGTACATTCCAAGAGAATTTGTTGAAATAACAGTACTTATTATAATTAGCATTTTCTTTGAGGCAACCAACACAATAAAAAGTATAAATCTTTCTCAGTAAGAATATGAACCACCTGACCAGTCACTAACACCCAGCCCCTTCATTTTCCTTGTACATAAATAAAGATGTTTCACAATCGCACAGAAATGACTACTCAGTCCCTTGGGGTTTGAGGGAGGATGTTCTTGCACAATTCTTTGACAGGAGGAAGCATTTCAAAACTCCTCAATTTCCACTGTTCCAAGCCCTGACTCTCATATTCTAAAACGGCACAGTAGAAAACTGGTATCATCAAATCTCACCCAACTGCTGGGACCAGAATAGCAGATGCAACTGGGATTCTTAAGATGTATTTTTGAAACTCTGCTAGTGTTAAGATTTGGAAAGATATTTCAAGTCTAGCCAAGCCATGGAATGACAAAGCTCCAAGCCAGAAGCCCGGCTTCCCAGGACAGAAGCAATTCTGCACACCCAGGAATAGGAAGCACTTCAGAAAACACCAGCTGGGTGAGGAAAGAACATGAAAGTTTGGGAGGTTAAGAAAATCTTGAAAAGAACTTTACTAGCAATTATTTTCTTTATCTGTACAGACACAGTTTGAAAAACAAAAAAGGAAAAAAAAAAGAAGAAATTCAGACTTCTCTTTAAGAATCCTTGGATTTAAATATATATATATTTATTAAAAAGAGACATTGATTCTATGGCCAAGACATCATGTGTCTCAAAACAGGTTTTTACAGCCATGTTATAAAAACCCCTTAGCAAAGAAGTTATGCACTAGACTTCAAACACATGTACTCCAAGAATGACACTGGTGTGGAGGATCTTGTTTTACATCCATTTATTTTTGTCCCTCAGCAATTATAGCATAGTTTCAATACATTTCTAAAGCTATAGAGAAATACCAGGGCAACTAGAGTACATACAAGCCAAAGTTAAAATGGTAGACAGCTGAATTAAAAAACAAAAAACCAACCAACCAAA
>VWZG01008391.1:0-12057 GCA_013396735.1 Grallaria varia | reverse complement strand
TTTTTTATTTTTTTTTAATACACCTTTATCCTCATCCAGACAAACCCTTAAAGAAATCCTGAAATCATGTATGCTTTTTGGTGTTCTCATTGTGACTCTCCCCTGGATGATCTGTGCTCTGAGGAGGTGCTGGGAAGTCTCCTTGTATCCTGGGGTGCACAGAGACCTTTCCTCTGTGCAAAGAGGGCAGCAAGCAAGCCAAAATATAACAATCAAAGTTTACACTAAGAGATAATGTTCCCTATGTGCTCATCTACTTTCTTGAAAGTCCTTTATTCTCTTCTCCTGGTCCTTATGGAGAAACAGTATAACATGCATAGGACAGAAAACATCTTGCTTTCCCAGGAACTGTCAAACTGGGACAGTTCTGTTAATGGGAGAACAGGATAATATGAGCTGAATAATGCTAAAAGTTTCAAGTTCTAAGTGCAGATTTGCAGAATAGTTGCATCTTTTCCAGTTTCTGAAAAGTGAGCATTTCACGATGTCTGAATCAGTGCTGAGATTTCTTACTGACACATCACTTCAGTTACTTCAAGCTTTACTCAAGTTTGCTGCAATGCTATCAAAAGCTTTTAACCTTGATGTCGCTCACAACCATTACAAGCCCTTTACTAATATTTGCCAAGCTTTTATTAACTGAATACATTCAACAATGTTTGTTAAATAAGATCCAGGCTGTTTGAATGTCCAGTGTGCTCGGAAACTGGAAACCTAACAGAGCTTATGTATTTTTAAGTATCATATAGCTGGTCTCTCTCATAGCTAATAAAAAAACTAAAACTCTCTCAACCACCTAGATAACTGTCCTTCGGTAATGAGGCTGGTTACTCCTGGGTAAAAAAATAAATTAAACATCTACAAACTAAAATCAAGAATAAGAAAACCAACAATAAACCCAGTCCATAACAAGCACAAATTCCTTAGATGATGCAAAAAGAAAAACACTTCAGTAAAGCCCAAGCCCCTCCCTTATGAGCAATCACAGCAAGAAACAATAACTAACAGGGTAGGTGTGAGTATACCACTAAAAGACTGGTGCTATACACTGATTGTGCTTTAAAGAACACCATTTCAGCAGCAAAGGAAGGGCATTGGGGCTCCATTGCATTAAGCACAGTGGGGGGGGGGGGAGGGGGAAGAAAAAAAATAGTAGCAGAGAGCTGTAAACACTTTACATCTGTCAGTTCTAAGGATCAGTACTGTTCCACTGCAGCTCCCCAACAGTTTTACCCAGGCTAAGTCAATGCAGCAGCAGTCCTTTGCTCCCTTCATTCCTGCGCTTGGGCCCTACAGCTCCACTCCCTCCATTGTGTGTGCCCTGGCTTTCCTCTGACCTCCTCATAAGTCATTTGGAGAGTTAAACCAGCAGAAAACTATTCTCTCTCTCTTCCCCAATATCCTCCTCCACTTCCCCTCCCCTTCACTTTTCGAGAGGAAAGAGTTGTTTCCTGCTGCTTCGGCTTCTGTAACTCTTGGCCAGACAAGTAGCAGTGATGACAAGCAGGTGATAACCTGATTCAGCATCAAGTTAAGCTTCAGTTCAAATGACATTTGATTCAACACAATTCCCCTTCTCTGTATCTTTTGCTTGCTTCCATTTTCCCGGTCTTCCTTCAGTTCTGCTGGGTGGAGCGATCCAAGTTAAAAATACCTGATGAGCAGGTACTTTTTAGAGTGGCATTGACATCAAGTGAAAGACCACGTGGGCTTTAATAATGAGTAGTTTGTGTCTTATGGCTACAGATAGCCCAGTTTTTCTGAATTCCAGCTAGATTTGGAGGGGGCAGGACTTAAATAAATTTGAGTGTAACCATGCTGAAAAGTGTCCTAGGGTGTGAAATAAAACTGATGGACCCAGCTAAACAGAAATCCATCTAAAATAGGAAATAGGAAGCACTTGAGCTTGACTCAGAGATTTGGATTCCTGTCATTTAGTTGTGAAACTGATCAAGCACAGTGGGGGGCAGGGGCTCAGGGTTGTGAAATTAGCTTCCACATCTAGTGCCTAGGCTCTCCTTAGGGCTCAGGCTACAGGGAGAAAGCCAAGTTCCAAAGTCTGTAATTTGCCCAGCTGGCAGGTAGAGCCTGCTGCCCTGACTCTGGTTTTATGATTCTCACTGCCTGAAAAAGTACACTACAGCCACAAGGTGCAAAAGACTAAGCCAGTACAAGTTGTTATTTTTGTTTTACTCAGCTCAGAAAGGCTGTTTGTTTCAGGTAGCTGGAATAAACACTATATAGTGCCTGCCAGTCAGCTTGGCAGAAATCTATATGACCTGTACTTTTTGGTGTCCCAGTAGGGCACAGATTTTTTATCAGTGGTCATACAATCCTCAGCTACACAGAAATAAATCACAAATAGGAAATATGAAGCATTTGTGCCTGTCTCAGAGACTTGTATTCCTTATGTTTGGTTGTAGAAAAGTATATCCCTTTACTTGGAAGCCAGCACTCTGACCTCTTTCCTGCCGTGAGGTGCTTTAGCCCCTTTGAAAGCTTAAGAGGCAGTCCCCTTTCATCCAGCAGCTCAATGGTGGAGCTCAGGAAGTATGGCTTTAATTCCCACCTAAAAAAAGTTGAATCCCTTCATTTACCTCCCTCTGCTTTTCCCATGAAGTTCTAGGATGAGGAAATGTGAGCACAAATGTTTCCATTTTCTCTTACTGAAGCTGCTCAGCAAAGGAATTAAAAGAGTTACTCTTTGACATGGAGAATTACATAGTAATTGCTCCAAAAAACAGAGCATGATTCTGCAGTCTAATTGCTTAGCAGGCCTCCCTGGGAGCGGGAGACAGCTTGCCTCTGGTTCTTGCTTCCTTGAAAATGCTACTGTTTTCTAGTTTTCACTTCCTGTGGCAAGCAAGGGCTGTCCCACATGGTCCAGCGTTAGAAGTGTGACCCTGTGACTTCAATACACAATCATGATCCTGTTTTATCTCATTCTTCATCTTCCAAATAATTATTTTTGTAAAGTGAAACACTGAACAGAGACCTGGTATGCCCCGGCACAGTCGTGCTTCCAGCTAGACAGGTCAGCTGCACAGCTTAAATGGAATAAGAACGGTCTTCATGCCATGGCCCCTTCCCTCCCATGTGGTAGGACTTCCTTCACATGCAAGATAGGTCAATGCCCAGGTAAAGCATCAATTGTGCTGGACATCACACACGCAGAGAGACTCCTCTGTGTTTCCTCAGACAAAGCCCTTGAGCAGCTGCTTCAGAAGCAGTTTACAGACAGGATGACTGAGGTGGGGCACAGTCCATTGGTTGGTGACACCTCTGGTGACACCTCTAGTGTCTTGTCTCTCCTGGCATTTTGAAAAGGATTGACAGATCATACCTTCAATCTAGAGTTCGTGGGTCCAGTCTGATGAATTCAGCAATGTACTGATGGCTTTAAATTCTCAATTTGTGTTTGGATGATCAAAATGCATTTATGTGCTCTTGTAGATTTAGCTAAAGTTTGTAACCCCTCAACCGAGATGGATTCACTGCTTCTTCATATTAGATACATCAGACTTTCACATTTTTCAAATTTTCTTTTCCTTTTTTTTTCTTTTTCATTCCATTGGCACAGGGAATGATATAGACTATTTATAATTTCATTCCACTATTACATACCCACCACCATTATTTTGGTTTATATTATGACTAAATATTTTCTACATTAGAAAGTGTTTATTCTATGTGTATTTTGTATTTTAGCATCTTGCTTTTCATTGCAGTTGTGTGAAGTTTTGGGCACCACACTATAAAAAGAGTATAAGACTATTGGAGAGCATCCAAAGGAGAGCCATGAAGATGGTGAAGAGCCTAGAGGGGAAGCCATACAAGGAGCAGCTGAGGTTACATGGCTTGGTCAGTTTGGAGAAGAGGAGACTGGGGGGAGACTTCATTGTGGTCTATAGCTTCCTCACAAGAGGAGGCAGAGGGGCAGGCACTGTTCTCTCCAGTGGCCAGTGATAAGACCAAAGAGAATGGCATGAATGTGTGTCAGGGGAGGTTTAGGTTGGATATTAGGAAAAGGTTCTTCACCCTTATGGGTGGCTGGGCACTGCAACAGTGTGATTCTTGTGGTGGTCTTGTGCAGGGCCAGGAGTCGGACTTTGTGATCCTTGTGAGTCCCTTCCAACTCAGGATATTCTATGATTCTATGTAACCTGGTGCAAGAGGGTTAAGTTCATACACAGTTCTATAAACCCTCAGAAGAGTTCACTGTACTTATACAGTGAGTTCACTTCTCATTAAGAGTATGGATATGTAGGATGAGAGCCACCTATTTAAGTCTAATAGGTAACAGAAACTGCTGCCTGCACATCAAAGGGATTGATCCAACCTATTTGTGTAAGAAATGGGTAATGAAAGTCTTTTCTTTTTTAACAGTGGCCTTAGAATTTTGACATATAAATGTTTCTGCAGCCATGTACTAATTTTTGAACATGTAGTGACTGAGACAACTGAGAAGTAATTTTTGTAGCCAATATTGCAAGAAACCATGGCTATGAGACGCTCAGGCTGCAGGCTTCTGGACAGTAAATTAAGCGTTGTTAAAATGAATGGGTTAATGATTACAAGCTCAGTTGTTTGATTTAGAATTGCACATACACATAATGTAAGAGATAGGAAAGGTTATTGGTGAAACAACTGGTTTAAGACAGAGACGTTTGTGTCTGTATTCCTGCCTGGGACTATTGGTGAAATAACCAGTTTAAGATGGGAGCATTTCTTGTCCATATTTTTGCCCTGTGGCAGACTGCCTGTATGACTGGGGTAAGTCTCTAGGTATAGCTGCTGTGGAGACCAGGGTTCTGGTTTGGGGCGCTAGCTATAGTACATCTTGTTGTGGCTATTGGAAGCAGACATGGAAATAAGCATAAATAAACTGGCTCCACATCTTGGTGAAGACAATTTTTCTGTCTTGAACTCTCTTTGTCTATGTTACCAAACAAACCTTGTACCCAAGCTTGTATAAAGCCACTGTCAAGCAAAGGCAACAGGAGAGCTACATGGAGGTACAAGAAGCTCCTGACTAAAAGCAAACTTAAAAAGGAAGAACACAGAAGAGGCAGAAGCAGGAGACCCAGGAACAATATAGACACCGTGTACAGTAATGGGATTAGGAAATCTGAAACCCACTTGGAGTTAAATCTGGTGAGGGATGAGAAAGGCTTCTACACATATACCAGCAACAAAAGGAAGATCAGGGAAAATGTGGGCCTGCTGCTGAGTGGAGATGAGACCCTAGTGCCAATGGTTACAGAATAGATCAAGGTACTGAATGCCGCCTTTACCTCAGTGTTTGCTGGTAAGACCAACCTTCAGGAACATCATGACTCTGAGACCAAAGGGAAAATCTGGAATTAGGAGACTCACCTTTGGTGGAGAAGGTGCCCATTGAATGGAATATTTAAACAAACTGAATGTATACAAGCCCATGGGATCCAATGGGATGTAACCGCAAGATTTGAGGGAGCCGCCTGATGTCACTGCAAGGATATGGTTGGTTATCTTTGAAAAGTTATGATGATTAGGGCAGAATCACAGAGACCGAAAGCAAGTAAATATCAATCCTGTCACTTAGAAGGGCAAAAAGAAAGACCTGCTCAATGAGAGGCTGGCCAGCATCCCCTTGGTTTCCAAAGAGAGGCTGTGGAGCTTCCATCTCTTGAGATGTTCAAACTGGCTCTAGGCGGCCCGGCTTGAACAGGGGGATTGGACCAAATGATCTCCAGAAAGGCCTTCCCATCACAGACATGCTGTGATTTTAAGTGATTTAGAGTGTGGTCTTTTCAGTACTCAGCTATGCAAATACTCGTTTCAGTTTCAAGAGGTTGTATCTCTGAGACCTTGTGCCTCAGTTAAGTGGTTTATGGAATATGGAAATTAATATGCCCTCTTATGTGCCTTGGAAGAATAAATACACCAAAGATTGTGAGGTGTTTTCAGTGAGCAAGGCATACGAATGCCTTCAGTACACATTTATAGGAAAGAAAACCTTTACAGTCCTTTTCCCACTGTACAGTACAAATTCCATTAAAGTACGAGAAAACAGTATCTGTAATAATGTTCTGGTCCTGAGAAGCTGAGAAAATCATAGGTTTAATGTGAACCCCTGCCTGTACAAGTTCCCTTGCCTTCTATGATACTGTGTTGGAGTCTATACAGAACAGATGAAGTAGTGTCTTAGTAATTTTTGTTTATTCCTTTAAAATTATACTTTCTCACACTTTAGTAAGGTCTCCCATTTCCCCCCATGCAGCTATAAAAGGCTGACTTCAGTCTGTTAAGGCTCAAGGCACGCATGCCGTCTTTTATTGACAAAAGCAGATGGCGATTTCCCCTACAATCCATTTCCTTTTCCCCGGCTGGCGTGTGAAACACAGAAAACATACTGGAGGACATGCTGTCATACCATGCCAGCCTCAGAGTGCTCCCCTCAAAAGGGAGAGCCCAGGACCTGGCGACCCATGAGGGATTTGAATTACTGGTAACTATTTCACATTGGGCTTAGAGCTATTTTGACAATCTTCAGCTGTATCCTTTATTTCTTCCTTTTTAGCATGTAAATGTCCTTTTTATAGTATCTATTCTTACAGCATTTATAGTTCTCTTTTCTTAAAGCCTCTCATTCCTCCTTCCTCATTTTTATTTAAGTCACTCCCTTTTCATTTCCTGGGCATCCAATGTTACACAAAACATACATTCAAGGGGTGAAATCTTGTGTCTTCCTCAAATTATCTCACAATGCTGGCCTCTATTATTCGCTTTTTATCTTCAAAGTGGCAATTATGTCCTTCTTGCCTTACTGCCCTTCATGCTTATGAGCAACTCCGCAAAATGTATTATATTCCTTTGTATGCTTCCTTAAAACTCTTCTTTACTATTACACCTACCAGTGCAAAGAAATGACTAGCTAATCCATTGATTTCTATTTGTTTCCCCTTGGATTTACTGGTAGTTATTTTGAGTTTGAAATCTCTGTGGGATCAGGCCTGTCTTTGTGGCCTGACATTGCCTTATCAGTTAGCATAAGGACAGAAAAAGTGCAAATTTAAGCCTCTGAGGTGCTTTAATCTTGGCAGTCCCTGAGCAGAGTTCCCATTTCTGCCTCTTACTGAGATTTGCTAGGGAGGATGTGCGGCTCAGTCGGTGTGTGGGCATAAAGCCTGTAAAGAGCTTTGGAGCAACAACTGGTTTGGCACAGCACATGCAAGAAACAATTTATCTTTCTTCCTTAGACCCACATACATCATGGGCACTTTCATTTCGTTTTCTTTACCTCTGTCAGGATTTTTAGATTGCTTTTCATATGGCTGTTTTCAGCACTATTTATTTCAGAATCAGTTCCATTTAAATTTTTCATTCATGTACAAAGAAAAATCTCTGAAATCAACTAATAAAGCATCTGACTCATTTAAATGCTAATGAGCCTAATATTGAATTCATATTACTAAAAATATGGAAATGTTTTTCTTTAAATCTGAATTTTATGAAATATAATCACAGGAACTTTTTGTATTCTTAAGCATTCTGGAGTTTGTACATATGATAGCATTTGTGATGCAATCATGAGTGGTCTGGAAAACTGTGAGCAGCAAGTATGAAACACTTCCACACTAGTAAGGGCAGGAAAAACTCAAACAAAAAGAAAAATGGGAAAGACATACTTACTGCTGGATGTGCAGTTGGCCTTTCAGTGCCCAGAGAAAACAGATAGGATCAAGGTTTTTGGAGCTGATCTTCCCTTCACTACACATTTGCAGCAAACTGTAATGCTGTTTTTCTCCAGTCTGCAACTTCTGTGGTGGAGACAAACAGAAACTCACATACAGGAAGGTTCAAAATGGAGCTGTGCCTGGCTTAAGCAGGCAGACTGAGTGCATTTGGACTGCAAATTTGTTCTTTATGGAAAGTACGATTTGGGTCTTCAATGATACTGATACCAAAAATGTCAAAAGCTATTAGCACATGTTATAGCGATATCAAACTCTGAGCAAAGTGCCAGTGGGTTTCTTGAAAGATTCAGGTAAGGACATTTCTCTCTTTATGAGCTCATCAATCCCCAAACAGAGCAGAGACTAGTCTTTGAAAGGCTTTCATATCTCACCTCTCCCACCTTGCACTCCATTTATAACTGCTTTATAGAGAGCAGGGCATAGGGTGATTCCTCCTGTCCTTCGCTCAGGGTGGAGGACACGATTTCCACAACAAATCTGCTTTCTTCTCCTGCTCTCCCTCCACCCTCCTCCTGGAATCTAAAGGTCCAAAAGTTGACCTTATGCACACAGAAACTCCACCTTTCCTTGGCACTTGCTTGAGGAGAAAGAGTACCTTTGCAGCTGGGGGTGGAGGAAGACCTAGAAACTGAGGTGGATTTGGGCTTGGCCAGTGGAACATAGGGGCAGGGCACTCATATCCCAGATGCTCAGCTCTGCAGCAGTGTCAGCAAGCTGTGTCACTGTCCTTTGGTACTGCCATCAGTTAGCACAGCTATCATGCCCCTCACCTTGCTGCTCATGGTCCCAGAAAAGGAAGTTTTCTCTGTTCTGTACTGTTGGGTTGTGCTTTGAAGTAGATGATTATATCTTGAGAAAGCGTTGTGTAAGATTAGAAGAAGCCAGTCTGTCCAAAAGGTTTCGGGTTGGGGGGGGGGAGACTTTGGCACATGAGACTGAGAAATGGTTGTGTTATCTACCTATTTGTCATCAGAGATATGCATTGCTGCCCAGCCAACAAAAGGGTGGAAAGAGAAGGATGGCTGACCAGGCCTGTCTCCAAGCTGTGTGCTCTCGTTACCTTTTTCTGCAAGACAAGGCAGGAAACAGTTTGTTTGCTTGGGTTTTGTTGCAGGCTGGTGACATAAGGCTGGATTTTCCAGCAATTGCTAGAATTGGAGAAGTGCTTCGGACAGGACATTCCTACTCACTCTGTAAGAAGTGCACATTGTGAGGGGTTAGGTCCTTCCTGAGGTGTTTCTAGCAGCGTTCTTCTGAAACCCTGGCCAGGGGAACTCCAGCCCACTTCCAGGGAGTTCAGCCCTGTGCCCATGGGTAGGAGAGAGGGGGTTGTCAAGTAAATGATTAGCAGAGTACAAGGTCCCTGAGCCTCAGAACAAAAAGTGGGCTTTTCACGGGCTATGTCTTAGGATGTAGTGTAGCGTAGTGAGTTGCTTCCCTTCTGATGCCTCAAAATGAGGTCTAGGGCAAGTCATCCTACTTCTTTTTTTTCCTCAAATCTCCATGGGGGGCCCCACAAAGATATCACTAGGTTTGGTGAGGGAATGAAGAAAATGTGGTAGTTTTATTTTTTTACCTATATTTATTTTGGTTTTAGTTTGAGTTACTTAGAATATCTTTGTATAAAAATACTTTGAAAAGCAATTTGTTCCTTGGGTGAAATTCATCTCCAGTTCTGCAGAAGTGCTGTACAAATGTGGTACTCTCACAGTTGCTCTTGAGCAGTTATCAGAGTCTTCAGAAATGGTAACAAAATATAAATCAAGGGAAGCATTCAGACCAGTACTTATAATTTTATTTTTAGTAACTGGTGGTAGACTGTGAGTTCAATTAGATGTGGAGGAAGTCTTCCAAACACAATGTTTTTTCCCCTTTAACATTGTATTTCCAAACCCAAATCTGTATACTGTGCAAGTACATCTACACACATAAATCCGTTATGCATTGGCTCACTAATCAGTTCATCATGCAAAAACCTTTACAAGTATCCGTACGCTGCAGTTAAACAAAGAAAAGAGCAACTCAAGTTCTGGATTTAATTCTGCTTTTCTTAGCTTGCATGTTTACGTATGTCAGCTGTAGATGAGACTTCTGAGAGGCATCCATGGGAAAATCAGTACACATTTTAAGTTACTTGTACACTTCATTAACAAAGTCATAGTTTGGTATTTACTAGATCTTAACCACTGAAGCAGCAGATGTATAGGATTAGGAGAAAATATGAAAGGTAAAGTGTTGTAGTACTTAAATCACCACTATATCTGGATATTCTGAAACAGAAAATCAAATCAGCTCTGGTTTCCAAAGAAGTCATTGAAAACCTTGTTGATGGCGGCACTTGCTGGTTACACTGAGCTTTTATTCTCTCTATTAATGATATTATATGGATACATATTGTCCTATTTCAAGCAGCTTTCCCAAGGTTAATACCTGAAGCACTTTGTTTTCTGACTAATTTTAGTGATAATTGATAAAAAAAGACTACGTGGAAATTGTATAGGTTTGTTTTTCTGAAAATTGTTTTGTAACCAGGTCCAACAGCCCTGTGGAAGATCTGCCATCCCCTGTGTTTGTTACCTTACCTTGCTGCAAATAGTAAAAATTATAGTAAACATGTTTATCAAAGTAGCAGGGCCAATGAAGTAGGGTTTATCAGGGTGCTAGTCAAATGCTGAGCTAGGTAGCTCCCTCTGAGCCTAAAGTTTACAGATAGACAAGACAAACACAGGAATGGGGAAGAGAGTATAACAGCAGAAGCAGAAACAGCTACAAAACATTCCCCATCACAGGCGGTGAGAAAAGGTCAGCTTATGCCTCAGGGGAATGGAAAAGCATTAGGAGGAAGGTTGGGAGGAGACAGGGAGAGAGAGGACTGTAAGCTAGGGAGAAGATCAGCCAGGAGCAGAGCAAGCCTCCAATTTGCACATATTTAAAAAAGAGTTTATGAAAACTTCCAAAAGTGCAAATGTCCAGTGCTTCCTGATTTGGTTCCTGTTATTTCAGTTTTCTGTCAGCTGCCTTCCTCTTTCTTTACAACCCTTCCCCAAAGCCATATGGAAGTAGGATTAAGGTGGGTGGAAAGCACCACCTTTCTCCTCATAACCTCAAAGCCAGGGGATCTCCTCGGAAGGCTTGGGGCCTGGCATTACTGCTGCCATCTGTTATCTACTCCTCTCCTGTATTATGGCTATGGTGGTGTTCAATGGCCTCAGAGAAGATGCAGACAAAGTTCACTATCAGCAAATGTAGTCAGGAGCAGCTGGGGGAGTCTGCTGTATCCTACTGGCAGATGGGACAAAGAAAACATCCTTTCTCTCTTTTTGTGCATGGGAAACAAAGGGGTTAAATGATTTCCCTGAGGTCACGGAAAATGTCAGCAGAAAGGGGAAAACAAAGCTTACTTTTCCTGAGCCCAGCACTACTCTTCAAGTCTAAAACCCCTGCAGCTCTGATAGAGGTAAAAGGGAAGGTAAGGAAAGAGGAAAAAGGATTAGAGAAGGCAGGACACACTGGCTCACAACTGCTCATACACTGTGCCTTAATCAAAGCTAAGCTTTTGCACAGGAGCACTGGAAATGGTGTGGAATTCAAATCTGAAATGAAAATATTGTCAGAAGTGTAGTCTGGGACTATATGTTTATGTTGTCTTTTTAGGGTCAGTGTCACGTCATCTGAGTACCTTCTGATCATCAGTGGATTTTATTCTCACAAGATTATAGTAAGGAAGAAAAGTTTTATGCCCATCCTGAAAAGGCAGAATTTAGCCAGACAACTATCAAAAATCTTGGCGTTCCCCAGAACACTGAGGCTGGGTTCAGCTGCAGAGCAAAGGATCTATACATTTCAATCTATATTCTTAAATCCCTTAAATTACATTTTCTAAATTTTTTTTTATTAATCTGAAGTCTACTGCACAGTCTGTGTTTCTATTGCTCTCTGGGAGAGATATGTGTCTCCTCCACTGTTGCTGGGTCTTCCTTGGGGAGTTTGGAGCCTTTGTAATAGGATCACAAAGAAAGGCACGGGCCTGCTAGAGAGGCAGGGAGCCTGAGGACAGTGAAACTGAAGGAAGAACTTAATTTGCTCCCCAGCCTTAGGAGTATTTGGCCATATGAGTAACCTTGGAAAGCTTTAAGGAGATGAAGGAATGCACATTTGGTGCTGGAAAAATAAGTGTTGGGAAGGGAAGATGTAAGAAGCAGTTTTAAACTTTTCACTCTGGGCAAAGGATCTGATGGCAGGTGGACATAATTGCTCCCAATCACACTCCTGCCTCCTCTTTCTCCTGACCAATGCCCTGGTGTGCTGGTTTTAAAAG
>VWZG01008390.1:0-99328 GCA_013396735.1 Grallaria varia | reverse complement strand
GCGAAGCCAAGCCATGATGACATTTATAAAGACCAACCATAGCTCTTTTCAGATATTAATGGAAATATAAACAAACCAAGTTATTTGCTCATTTGCTTTCTTTCTATTTACACATGCTATCCATAACAAGTGGGAGTCAGGAAGGGAGAGGTAGGGATCTGTGGACACAGTCTGCATTAAACGTGGTATGAGTCAGAGGGTTAAACCTCTGCACATCACTCAGAAGAGAAGCACCTCTGGGATCCTCCCTTTCCAAACCTGTAGCAGAGTTAAGTAGTTCAGACAAAATTCTGAACTCCAATTGACTGAATTCACTAGATGACTAAACATTGCCTTTGATATAAATTAACAATGAGCCTGCCAATGTTACTGTCATTTTAAACTCATGGGAATGAGTTTTCCTACATTGTACTGTCCTTTTTGTCATGGATTTCTTTTCTCATTTGAGTTTGTTTGATCTTCATTTCTTTACAGTAATAGAGGGAAGAGAAACCTGAACTGTTTTTCCTATTCAGTTTCTTAAACATTTGTATAGTTTCAAGCACAAAAGATGCAGTATGATATTGTTAACATGTGCTTTTATAAATTCTTTGAAAACCAACCTAAGCAGCAATGTTCAGGCATTATTTACATAGACACACCCTTTGATATAACAAAATACAATGAAAGGAAGCTGAAAGGAAATAAATTCAAATTATAAGTACAATGCGAAATTGCAATAGTCAGAAAAAGTGAACTCTGGGTCAGTTATTTAGAATAATGTGAGTTTCTATAGCAGCAGCATATTTAAAATCAAGACTGAATGCTTTTCTGAAATGTATGCATCATCTTAGAGAAGTTAACTAAGTGAAGCATTCCGGTTATAGTAGGTGTTCACAGTAATCCTGATCACCAATTATTTTTAAAAAAATTATTGTAGGTATTGTAGGTTATACATGTTTTGTAGATTATTCAGACTGCTCTAGGCTAGAGCTGCAAAAAATGAGGAAACTCCATTGCAGAGAGTTGAAGCTGGTAGTTACCTACTCTAAGTTGGAGAGGCAGCAATGAAAGCTTATATGCAAATATGAAATAGTNTATTAATTAATAGTAATATAATAATTAATAGCAATTTCCCTGGAATAATGAATACAATAAGTAAGGTATTCACTGTTATGGGTGGTTAGGGAAACTATTTACAGTTGGAAGGACAGTTGCCATCTGTGCTTAAAGGTGCAATTCCTGGAATTGAAAATCCTTTTGAAACTTCTCCATAGGTGTCAAGGACACTGGGAAACTTTCTATATACAAATTTAAACAAACTGCCAATAATGTGGTGGGTTTCTACTGATTATAAACATGCTGCAGTATAGCAGGCCTGCCCTTTCATGTTCAACACGAACAAAGTATTGCCATATTGCAAGCAAGATTCATTCCAAGAAAACACACGGTGATTCTAAACAGATGCTGCCCTTCAGTCACCAAAACAGTTGTAGAAACACTGCTTGGAGGAAGTCTCTGGAGTCACCCAGCTCAAATAGCTAGGGTGCTGGCAGTCATTGCCACATTCAAAACCCTCTGGAGAGGGATTTCCCACAATGTCTCTGGGCACCTGTTTCAGCACTCCACTGCCCTGTTACATTTTTCATACAACGTACCTTCCAGAGTTTCCCAACATCCAAACTGAACACCCACTCTGTGGGCATTGCCCTCTGTTTTATCTTAAACTGAGAGGAATTGGGTTCATCATCTTTGTAGCAACCTTTTGCTAGCAGGATTGTCCTTTTGGCAAATTTTGATTTGGTTTGCTTGGCACTTAGAGTCATATAACTTTCTCTACCCTTTTACTGCCTCCCAATCATTAGTTATGTTCCTTGACAATCCTATATTCCAAAATCTATGGCCATTTTAGTATTCTCTGATGAGGAGAAGCATTGCATTTACCATTACCTTCTGACTTTTCTAAGATGTAATTATTTGTTCTGCTTGACTTACTAAGCATTTGAGGGAACAACTCAGGGTTCACTGAAATCTTGTGGGAAATTTCTCAAATACGCAGATTTGATTCCAGCTTCAGGTGAATGATTCAGACCTTCTTCACTATTCCAATCACTCCAGAATTAAAAGCACAGTATTACTGCAAAGCAATAAATCCCCTACATATAGTGTGAGGTTTAGCAACACAAACTAGTGCAAGGGTAATAATTTCACTCCTCTGTCCAACTAAATGTGAATCCAGACTTTCCTATTTCTCAAAAAAAGTATAGGATAGGCTGACGCAGAGAAAAATATGAAGATTTTTCTTTTTAACATAATGGTGATAGAGATTTTGACAATAAGAATTAACCAGTTTCGTGTGTCTCTTCTGCAAGATATGGAGAGAGGAATATAAGACAAAATTTTTGCTAAGTGCTACTCCATGTACAAGGTACGTTCTTTTGAAGTATCAATGCTCTTTTAGAGCATCTGCTCTTCAAAGGAAAAAATGACTACTGGTTTGAATAGGAAACCTTAAGCCCTAAGCATAATAGATAAAGAATGTGAATGTCTTTTGATGTAACCAAAAGTCTTTGATGTATTTATAAAATCTTGCAACTCATCTTGTATTTTCAGCTGGTCAATATATGGATTAAAATAATTAATTATAACTAACACATTTTACAATGTTCTAAAGCTGTTCTCCTGGATCTTCCTTTTTTTTCTTTCACCGCTGACATGTCTGCTACTTTTGGAAGCCATATCACTGGTTTCTATAGTCAAAGACAGATGTTCTGATACAAAAATGCTTAATGATCCAAATAAAGCTTCCTTAATACAAATGGATATTAAAAGCAGAGTGTGTGTTGGATGAGGGAAACCAGGCTGTTGCTATGAGGCTGGTTTCATTTATAAAGTCGACAGTTCCCTTGCTTAGCCGAGAAAGAGCCAAACTGTACTTTCATTTCATGACACGATAGTATAATCCACACTAGCCCCACTGAGATCAGTGAATTTATTCTCAATTTATCTCTTGGGGAGCAGTATTTGGCCTTCGCCAGAACAGGATTTTATTTGCCACCTTATAAGACATTGGAGACGTTAAAAAAAAACCTGAAGTATTTGTTCTGTAGAGGTACCAGTGTTATTCAGATCTTCTTATTCCTTTCCAATGACTGTCTTCTATGAAAAAAAAAAAACAACCTTTCCTCTGGGTTTTGGGAATTTTGTCTGACCAGCACTCTCCACTGCTCATCCTGTAAGCTGAGAATAATGCCTTCCCTGAAGCCCACCGTTAATTGTTCCAAACTTATCTGGTGCTTCCATTTCATAGAAAACTTGTTTCTGTCAGAAATTTTCAAGAGCTCTCTCGGCTTTTTGGCCACTCATGACTTTATTTTTTACAATTAGATCAGTTGTTTTCAAATCAGCAGAGTGTAATTGCATGTGTTAGGGGAACGTTCACATCTCCTCTGCTATAATGAATGTGTCCCAAGGCTATGCTATCTATTTGCCCTTTCAAACTGCCTGTTTAATTTCCCTTGCAACAACCCTGCACCTGCTGCTCATTTCACCATGGGGACACATCATGAATTTTTCTAATAATATTCATGCATCTGTCCTGCACACTTTCTTACATGAACATCTCTGTTACTTTCTTTCAATCAACTTACCTAGGTTTCCATGACCTTTTATGAATAACTAGGGGCTCTGTTCTATGTGAAACTTTATCATGAGCAACACCTGGTCTTCAGAGTTGTCTGCATACCCAAATGGCAGATAAGATACACCAAACACTAAAAATATGACAGAAAGACTCCTGGTCTTTAGTTCATCTATTTCATACTTTCAGAGAGGTTTTCCCTTGTAAAATCATATAACTATAGAATAGAATCATAGTATCATTAAGGATGGAAAAGACCTCTAAGATCATCAAATCCAACCTTTGACCAGACAACACCTTGTCAACTAGACCACAGCACTAAGCTCCACCTCCAATGGTTTCTTGAATGCTTCCAGGGATGGTGACTTCACCACCCTCCTGGGCAGTCTGTTCCAATACTTAACCACCCTTTCAGTGAAAAAATTCTTCCTGATGTCCAACCTGAACCTTCCTAGTACAGTTTGAGGCTGTTTCCTCTTGGTCTGTAACTAGTTGCCTGGGAGAAAAGGCCAACCAGCCACTTGCTACAACCTCCTTTTAGGTAGTTTTAGAGAATATTAAGGTCTCCCCCGAGACTCCTTTTCTCCAAGCTAAACAATCCCAGCTCCCTCAGCTGCTCCTCATATGACTTAGTCTCTAGACCCTTCCCCAGCTCCACTGCCCTTCTCTAGACTTGCTCCAGCACCTCAATGTCTTTCTTGTAGTGAGGGGTCCAGAATGGGACACAGTACTCGAGGTGCAATCTCACCAGTGCTGAGTACAAGGAGATAATCACCTCTCTAGCGCTGCTGGCCACACTACTTCTAGTACAGGCCAGGATGCTGTTGGCCTTCTTGGCCACCTGGGCACACAGCTGGCTCATGTTCGGCAGTTGTCAACCAGCACCCCCAGGTCCTTTTCTGCCAGGCAGATTTCCAGCCACTCTTCCCCAAGCATCTAGCTCTGCATGGAGTTGTTGTGACCAAAGTGCAGAACCCTGCACTTTGCCTTATTGAACCTTGTGCAGTTGATCATAGCCCATCAATCCAGCCTCTCCAGATCCCTCTGAAGGGGCTTCCTTCCCTCCAGTAGATCAACATTACTGCCCAAATTGTGGACTTGCTGAATGTGCCCTCAATCATCCTCAACAGATAAAGATATTAAACAGAACTGGTACCCATACAAAGCCCTAGGGAACATCACTTGTGACCAGCTGCCAGCAGGCAGCCATACATCATCCCGATCTGCGCCCAGCTATCCAGATAGTTTTTAACCCAGCAAGGAGTACACCTGTCCATGGGTTGCAAGTTTCTCAAGGAGAATGCCCTCAGAGACAGTATCAAAGACTTTACTGAAGTCCAGGTAAACAACATCCACAGTCTTTCCCTCATCCACCAGGTGGGTCACCTGGTCACCTAAAAGAAGGTCAGGTTGGTCAAGTAGGACCTACCTTTCCTAAACCCATGCTGGCTGGGCCTAATCCCATGATTGTCCTGCATGTTGCTGCATGACGGCATTCAAGATGTTCTGTTCCATAACCTTTCCCAGCACCAAGGTCAGGATAACCTTGGAAGCCTGTGGTTCCCCAAATCCTCCTTCTGACCCTTCTTGTGGAGGGTCCTCACACTGGCCAACCTCCAGTCATCTGGGACCTCCCTGCTGAGCCAGGACTGGTAATAAATGATGGAGAGCGGTTTGGCGAGTTCTTCTGCCAGATCCCCCAATACCGTCAGGTGGATCCCATCAANCCCATGCTGGCTGGGCCTAATCCCATGATTGTCCTGCATGTTGCTGCATGACGGCATTCAAGATGTTCTGTTCCATAACCTTTCCCAGCACCAAGGTCAGGATAACCTTGGAAGCCTGTGGTTCCCCAAATCCTCCTTCTGACCCTTCTTGTGGAGGGTCCTCACACTGGCCAACCTCCAGTCATCTGGGACCTCCCTGCTGAGCCAGGACTGGTAATAAATGATGGAGAGCGGTTTGGCGAGTTCTTCTGCCAGATCCCCCAATACCGTCAGGTGGATCCCATCAAGTCCCATAGACTTGTGAGTGTCTAAGTGGCTCGGCAGGGCACTAACTACATCCTCCTGGATTACAGAGGGTCTGTTCTGGTTGCTGCCCCTGTGTACCAGCTCAGGATGCCCTCAGGATAACCAGTCTTTCTGTTAAAGACTGAGGTAAAGAAAGCATTAAGTACCTCAGACTTTTCCTAATCCGTGGTTACAACATTCCTCTGCATGCAATAAAGGAGGGAGATTTTCCTTGGCCCTCTTTATGTTGTTGACATATTTATAAAAACACTTTTTATTATCTTTCACAGCAGTGGCCAGATTGAGTTCTAGCTGAGCCTTCACCTTTCTGATTTTCTCTACATGACCTAACAACATCCTTGTACTCTTCCAATTGCCTGCTCTTCTTCCAAAGATCATAAACTCTCTTATTTTCCCTGTGCTCCAGTGGAAGCTCTCTGTTCAGCCAGGCAAGTCTTCCTTCCTGCAGGCTCATGGTCACACAGGGACAGTCTGCATCTGTACCTTAAAGGTTTCCATCTTGAAGAATATCCAGCCTTCAGGGATCCCTTTGTTTTTAATGGCTACTTCTCAAGGGACTCTTTGAACCAGTGTCCTGAGTAGGTCAAAGTCCACTCTCTGGAAGTCCAAGGTAGAAGTTTTGTAGACCCCTTTCCTTATTTCACCAAGAATTGAAAGCTCTTATCATTTCATGGCCACTATGCCCAAAACAGCCTCTGATCACTGTACCTCCCACCAGCCCTTTTTGGTTTGTAAACAGCAGGTCTAGTGTTGCCCCACCCCTGGCAGGCTCACTTACCAGCTGTGTCATGAGGTTCTCTTCCACACACTTCAGGAATCTTCTAGACTGCCTCTGCTGAGCTGACTTTCCAGCAGACATCCAGCAAGTTCATCTCCCACAAGAGATGTCTTCTCATAATTTCTTTCTTTTTTTTTTTCAGGTCAGTGCAGTTGTTCCAGATAAATTATTGCCTATCTTTACTGTTAAATAATGCTTCTCTTTGCTTGATTTATTGCTTTGTTAGAACTCCACAGGTAATGTCACTATGGCTCTTTTCCAGTGATGTAGTGGACAATGTGGAGACTGGATTAAGTCCTCTGAACGGAGGTATCTATATTCGAGCTATAGAAGAAAATCAGTTGTTAAACTCAGCCTGAAGATAGATGCCTCATGTCAACTGAGACATGCCAGGACATGCATCATATCCATAAAGAACCAGCAGGCATGACACAGAAGTCATGGGAGAACTTCTGGAGAAGCAGACCCAAGCAGAAGGCCTTACAACACCTAAACCAATGTTTAAACATCTACCAGCAGGCAATTGCATGCCTGTTGCTAATACTATCTTTTTTTTTAATGCCCTAATCTTGTTCTGAATCCTGCCTTACATTATAAAGGAGGGGTCAGTCCAGCATGCTTTACTCAGGCAAGAACTACTCTGCTGGTGGATAGTCTTTTGCCTGAACAGGGCCTATTGGATTGGATTTCTAAGCATGTGTGTGATTACTTTTATTGCATGATGTATTTGAAATATTAGTTTTTGTTTAGAATACCATCAGTTAAAAAAACTTTTGTTAATATTCTTAAAAAAGTTTAAAAAAAAAAAAGTGAAGGCCGACAAATTTGGAGGGTTTTGTTTCTGTTCTCATGAAAAACTTTCAATTTCTGCTTCCTAAGTCTAACACATAGGTTTCTTATTATTTGGCTTTGAATTCCTCCTAGATACATAAAGGACCCCATTTGCACTCTTCCTGAATAGGTGTCTTGAGCAATGGATTTTGCTCAGCACTTTGTTGCATTAGGCCTCATCATAACACATTTTGTGTGGAAACTCTCCATCATTATGGGTCAGATCTGTGCTGTGATCAGAGAATCAGCACAACTCGTAACTGATGCAAGAAGGGCAGTTTCCAAGATTTGAGTCACGCATGCTGGTTCAGCTGATGCTTTTCAGACCTGGCCTGGACCATGTTTTTATTGCAGCTGGCCTCTTGCCTTTAGTCTACACTAGAAAAGGTTTTGCTGTCTATTGATTATGGAGAGTGATTTAAACAGATTCTTCCAAACTGTCACCCATCGTACCATATTAAGAAGCTCTCTCCGAGTTTGCACCACTTCAGCACTGAATAATAGTAAATGAGAAACAGAATCTGGAACAGCCTCATTCAAACTGTCCAGATCCCCCATTGTCCCACTCAGCAAGAACAGGAGTTTGGGAATTTTCACAGGAGCTCCTGCTCTGAAGCCTCTGCTTGACTCCTTAACACTTGGGGCTAGAAAGCTACACTGATGGATAAGATCCTACCATGTCAGATTCTCTGAGGGACTTTTTGTCTATTTTTGACCTTTCAAACATTAAATAGTCACAGTCTTTGACTTCTGATTTTTACCAGGAATCCTTTTTCTCCTGGATTTGAAAAAAAAATTATTCCAGAGGTTTAGTTTTAATAAGGATGACTTGACTTGTCTTGGATTTTCCGTATGAATGTGACTTTCCTGGTTTTTCAAACTCCTCCTTAAATCTGCAGTGATCATCTTCCATTTCAGATAGTCTTTCTGGTAAACTGAGCAACCATCCTCAAACTACCTGAGCTTTTTGTTCCTTCACTCCTGAAGAAAGGCCACGGCAGCATTGCTGATTTCCTGACCAACTTTGTCTAGATGAATGCAAACCAATAAGTTTTGTCAGCATTATTAGTCCACTCTTATATTCACCCCACATGCGTTACTAACACAAAGCAAACTTTTCTAAAAACCAAGAGTTCTAAATTTCTCCTTTATGAATACATTATGATGACCATCAAATTTAAGTAGTAAGCATTATTTTTCATGTATTACCTGTACCAAAGATCAAGATGATTACATTGTTGTAAGGAGATTTTAGAAGAATGTAAACCTCTTGACAAAAAAAATAACCCCTTAACCCATGAAAGCGATAGAGGTTAATAATGCTTATTTCTGGAAATTTAAGAGTATGGATAACGCAGCTTAAGATAGTTTATGGAGTTTCCAGTGTCCATATTGGTTTAAACTTCACACCAGGCTTTGTCGTGTCTCTTTGTCAGCCTATGCTGTGTTGTCCCCATATTCACTAAAATGGAGATTGCAACAAGTCACAGAGTCACCCTTAAGGGTAAAGGGATTCAGGTCCTGCGATAATGATAGTTAGTCTTTAAATGGACTACCAACAGGTGTTTATCAGGAAAACGTCGTGCCCTGAATTCTTATATGGAACCGGCATATGTTTCATATACAGTACAAAAAGTGTGTGCCGTATTTCATATAACAGCACTGAAGGCTGTGGTATATTAAAGCTTCTTTCATATAATCAGTAACTCTATGATCTCATAGAACTTCAATCTGTGAAACATTTACAAAGAATATAGTGTTTGTAAAAGTACTTGTACCAGATGAACTGCAGTACATACTCCCCATCAAAGACCACGTAGCATCCTGTCTGCATCATGGCATATCACAAACATTAATAAATAACAAATTCCAGTAGTGGGAACCTATCATTAATTTAATACTGTTTGTGAGCGTGTCATTAGTTAAGTAACCCTGAATATTTATACAATTTACAAATCAGAAGGGGCTACTTGCTCACTACTGAAAAATGCATTTACCCAAATAAAAACGTAAGCAGAAAAAGGAAAAACCTTTAATTTCCCTTAATTAAGGGAAAGTAAAGGAATTGAATCACCACAATTAATCACATAAAATTTTAAATACAAACAAGATAATACAGGGCCATTTTTTTTCCATGTTCATACAAAGTAACACTTGACTTGGCCAGTAGTTTCACAGATTGTATCAGTCTATGTGGCCATCAAGGTGTAACTCAAGTCATCCAGCTTTTGGAGTTTACACATTTCATAGTCAATAGAGAGAAACAAATCTACTGGGCATAACTGCCAGCATTTCAGTTGCCAGCTTTAGAGTAGAAAGAGTCCTGCCTAGTTCTGACCATGGACTGAGGCTGGACACCCAGCTCAGAGGTAGACGTACGCTGCAGAATGTTACAACATTTGCAGCAGGACTCAGCTACCTTAAGCTAGGCAAGGAGTGTTGTTTTAGGCAGTGTTGGGTGTCCCCTGCTGCTGTAGAAAAAAGAAAAGAAGAAAGAATCAGGCCTGTGTCATATCTGCTGTTCTTGTGTGCATATCTTGGATAAACTTTGTCATCTGACACAAAATCTTGTGCCTCTATTTAGGCAACGGAATGGCCTTCAAAAGTCCATCACATTACCATCCAAGGGGCATATAATATCAAAAAAAAAAAAATAAAAAAAAATAAAAAAAATTGGAGAAAGTTTGTGGGAGAGGGAAAAAGAAGGAATAAAATAAAATTGAACAACTTCAAAAGTACCATATGCAATAAGTATTTGCAAAAGGATTTCCTGTATACTTAAAAGCCACAGTATTTTAACATATCCTACATCTGGATGTCCAAATCTATATGCTGATTAACTTGGACTACAGTTTGAGCTCTGTATATGAAAAAGCAGGTGCTTATGAAAAAAGTAGGAATGTTCTTCAAACTTAATTGTAAACTTTGGCTATTCACAGAAAGAATAAATGATTCTTCATATTTTATAGGAAAAGAAAGGTAAAGCAAGAACATTTTAAACTGAAACACATGGCAATATTATGCTTTGCCAAAATCAGCAATTATTACAGAAAACAAATTGTTGCAAGTGCATTTTCCTACACTGGGTATGAAAGTTCATATCTTAACAAAGGAGTGTAATGCAGTTACACTTGATATTGTCTTTGCATGGGAAAAAAATCTCAGTATACATGTGGATCTATATACCATGAACATGATTTTTGGAGAGGTTGATTTTTAAATGGAGAGGAATTCTGCTTATTGAGCTGCACAACGAAAACACTGGAACATGCACTTTGTGATAAAGGCTATCTTCATAACTCTTTCTTATTAGAGAGTAAGGCACATGACAGGTGAAGCAAAGAATTTAAAGGATTTCTCTTATCCAGGACTTTCAATTATTGTTTCACCATTTGGCCACATGGGCATAGAACATTAAAAACACTGACCTTCTGTGATAATGAAATCTATCTCCGTGGCTTTGTACAGTTTACCCTTCAGGCACTTGAACAAATTTCAGAAGTCGCTTAACACTCTCCAGTGATTAAACAGGAATGTATGCCTCAGCATACTCTGAACCATGCATAAGGCAGACATCTAAAACCATCTTCTCACAAGTGGCATGAACCACTGTACACCTTCTTTCCATCTTGATCTACCCTGGGCTCATAGTCACAAATTATCTTTTCCTTCATTGATTTATTCAGTCTCATGCTGGTCATATTTAATTATGGTTTCTACAAAATGTTTCACATTTCTTATTAAGTACAATGTGAAGTAAATACCTGGTTTGCTCTTAAGACTTTGATCTTGGCAAAATGGAAGTGTGATAGAACTAGACGATGGCTCTCCTCACATGTTGACTCTGTGCATTACAGTGATATTTTTACTCTTACAAATATGTATTCCATCTGAGAAAATATGCATATTGTCTTCAAGACTTAAAAATTAAATTATATAATTTTTCTGTTGCTTCTTCAGAACTCTTATAATAAGCAGCTAAATGCACAGTGATTTTTTTTCTAAAATGTCCAAGAGTTGTACAAAATTGGAACCTCACAAGGACAAAGTAACCTATTTTTCACAGTGTACAGCCAAACTGCATGAAACATAAGCCCGTTAAGTTGCAGACAGTCTTCTTATTACAAGGGTATACAGTGCCTACCACAAGGGAGACATAACTCCTGTCTCTTCCTCTGAGGCTTTTTCATTCTCCCTGAGCAAATATATTCTTGTCAGCGCTGCGTCTATGGTTTGGCTGCATGTAACAGGATGGCTTCTGTATCCTTTCATTGGTTAGCCATTTGTGCTGGAATTAGCATTTGTCTAGTCATCTGAGACATAGTGTCAACATCTGGAAAACATTAATACATTGGGGACATGGAGGTTGTACTTTTTCCTGTGCTTATAACATCGCCTATATCCTTTAATGTCAATTATTTTTTTGCATTTTTGACATTATTTTTATTGAATGTGCTGGCAATTTGATAATGATTCTATTTTATCATTTTAGATATCCATATGTATGAAGTTATTTCAAAGAACATGCTTTCCTAGAGTTTATGTCACCTACTGTTTCAATTATGGCTATGAAATGATTCTCAAAATAGATGGTTATAAACATTGTGGGTGTTTGGCAGGAAGTTCTTTGTGGTTGACTATAAGAATCAGGAAAGTTGCAATATTATACTCAAAAAACTCATTCAGACCTAAGACGCCTACTTGACAGGGTGTGTTTCATGGTTTGAATCCCTCTGGTGCATCTCATGAACTTTTTCCATGAAGCTCTAGGTGGGATTTTACATCATTGAGTATTTTATGCCACATGAATCATTCCCTCTTCCATTCTTACTGTTCCGTTGTCCACACCATTGTATTTTTAGATTTTTACAAATTGATTCAATAATTTATGTACATGGTTTAATTTATTAATGGTTAGTGGGACCAGTTTCTTAGCTCTTTCTTAGGAGAACTTAAAAGTTAAGTATCTTTAACATAACTGATCCTCCATATTTAGAGGAAGGAAATCTATTGGCAGACTTTATGTTTATGTAGTACATCACACTGAATGAGTCACTGACCATCTCTATGATATAGTTGTCTCACTTAACAAACTAGGGACAATAATGCTTACCAACCCTACAGCAGTAAGGTCCCTTATGCAATATACTGTACAGCTTTCTAAATACATAAAATACATTGTGTGATTGTCAGTCATTACTATTAAAGACCCAATATTTTGAACCAGATCACTGTTCAGATCACATATTTTCAAAATGGGAGGTCATTGATACCAAGAATGTATTTCTCTGTGTCTGAATTGCACTGCATATAGCACTGAATTGTTACTGAAGAGAGCTAAATGATCTTAAACTATAAGGAACATTGGATTCAAAAGTGAAAAAGTATATTTAATTAATGACTTGACATAGAAAAATGAAGGAGACTGCAAAAAACTTTGGTGCATTCCCCCAGTTCAAATTGCTTTAAACATTATATTTTCTTCAGTTTTCAGAAAAATGCACCTAAATTGTTAATAAAGGGCTCTGTACACTCAGAGCAAATTCTGTCATCATATACCAAAATCCTTTTTCTTTAAGTAAAAAATGTCTTTTTAAAAATCAAGCAGCTGAATAATAGAAGAGAATACAAGACTACATAAACTGGTTTTTAGCATATTCTTTTACTTCATTCTAGCTCTGAGCCTCAAACAACAGAGTTTAAGTTGTTTCCAACTGTCTATGATCCACAACACTTGTTTTTAATCAGGAGAAGTTCTGCTTTGATTAAGAGTTTTGAATACAATGTGAGTGTAGGCATGAAGCACTCCCACAGTTCCTCAGGAAGCTGTCCCACCATGCTGGCTAGCTGAAGGTGTCTCTGTCACGATCATATACAGCAGTGCATGGCCACCACAGCAAAAGAACTTGATCATGAATTTCTGGGCAGAAATCTCTACACCTCCCTCTCTCCAAAGAAACAAATTAAATCCAACGTTTGAACGTGCTGCTTACAAAAAAAGTGCCTTCCACAAAGCTCTACTCAGACAATAAGCTCAGAGAGCCTTTAAAAGTACTCCTTCCTTCTCTAATGCTGTTATCTGCCTGACTGTAAGGAATGACTGTCAGGATTACTGCCTTCTGAAACCTGTACAGCTCTGGGACGTTCCAGGCTGTGGGACATGTCAGTCTCGAGTCCTATAACAGAAACAGCAGGCCACAGTTTATGGTGGATTTTAGGCTGTGTTGGGAAAGGAAGAAGACAAAATATCTCTCCTTAATTTTTCATGGAAAAAAATCTTTCTCTGTTGAATGATAGTAGATGACAATGCCAAATACCTTAAAGAAGCTAAATTCTAAAGGAGCTAAAAGAAAGGAATGGTTCAGTAACATGTAAAAGAAGGTTTTGGAGTCTGATTTTATATCAGGGCTTCAGTAAAAGAGAAGGTCTTAGGTCAAGGGAATAGACGTCAATCTCATGTGAAGAAGTGATGTAAAGTCACAGTTCAGAGTGGGCATCTAGTTATGCTTTTACAATTAGGTCATGATTTAGAAGACAGAGAGACAGTAATACTGAGTGTCTCTCTTGTCTGCTGAAGGCATCTGTGTAAGTAACAAATGATCAAATGTAGACACAGAATAGCTGAGCGATACCTTCTGTGGTATGTGGGGTCCCCTCTGTTGTGATAGGCATGGGGAGTTTGCTTTGGGCAGGGGGCTCACAGCTCACTGGCATGGGCCATCTGCATTATATATGTTAGGCAGTCCCACAGAGAAGAGAAAGAGCAAATCCTAAGCAAAGATGCTTTGGAGGACTCTCTTTCTGAGTCCCTCTGGCTTGTTGGAAGCTGCTTGAAATGTGGTCTGCAATTAAGTGTTCCTTTGTCAGGAAGTTGAGAAATTAATTAAATCCAGACTGGTATAAATACGTATAGTTGTAAGGAAACATATCAACTAGTCACTGTAGTCCCACAGTAATCAGGTAAAGGAATGGACAGTAAAAAAGGGAATAATAAAATCCTTGGATTTTATTAGAAACAGGTTAGTATCACTTTTCTGATTTTTTTTTCTACTAAATAAAGGAAAATATTTCAGTCCTTGAGTTTAAGCACCTAAGGCAGAATGTATGACTTCACCAGGCATTCAACTAGTTAACAGTTAACTCTCAAGAAATCATTACCAAGAGCTCTCTGCCTTAGCTAAATAAGCAGCTGCCTTTGGTGGATCAAAATCTGCCTGGAGAGTCTTCAGAATGCATTTGTGTAAGAGGGATAAAAAAAGATAAGGAAAAATACTTCAGGAAAAATATTCTGAATAAAGATCCAACACTCATGGTCAGTCCAAAATGCTGACATGAAAATAAACCTTGAAAATACTTACTAATGCAAAATGTCTAGGACAAGTTTTGATCTAAAAAGTTTAAATTCTTTTTATACCTAAGACTGCAATACAAATAACTTCATTGCCATCAATGTCACAAACACCACAAAACAGAAGTAAAATTTAGTGAGATACATGGTACATGTCAACTTATTGCACTTAACAGCACAGAAAAAGAAAAAGAAAGAAAAAAATTAAAACCAAAAATAAAAACAAGCAAATACCCAAGCAATCTACTTTTAATATTTTACAGTTTTTTTCCTATGACACTGAAAAGCAGTAAGTCTTCATGACATTACAGATCAACACCGACTATTTTTATGCATTCCCTCCACTTCTAATCTTATTCTAAAAGATGAGAGTGAATTATTCCCAGCTTTGAGAGCATAAAATCTTCAGAACATTGGTGATTCCAAGAGGAAAGTAAGAGTTAAACATGAAAGTCAATACCAAATTCTGGTTTCCCTCTATTAACAACTGCTAGGACCAGAGAGTTGATTAGTGTCCTCTCTTTCCCTCATGTCTGCATCCACCCACATACTGGTTCAGAACCAAGTAGCCAAATTGATGTTGAGATTTTAAACCATTCTGTGCTTTTTTTTCCTGTACCCTGAGGGATCCTAGTCTCACACTGGACCCTGACAGAAATTATACCCAGTTTATTCCAGACAAATCCCTATTACCTTTAGTTCTTGTTATCACTGCAGCCTCCTGTAGTGTCAATGCAGCTGACAGCATCTCAGCTGCCTTGCCCTGGCCCTGAAAGGCACTAATGGAATGATCATTGGACTCTGCTTCTCTGTCAAAGCAGTTTTCTAGGAGCTGCAGTGCTAAAATTTTGGTGCTGTCAGAAAGGAGCTACACAAGGAGCGTTACAAGCGTTACAAGCACCCATGGATCCTACAGCTCTTCGAGAATGCCCTGTCAAAAATACATACAATTTCTCCCAGCGTCAGCTGTGCCATGAGTCCTGTAGGTTAAAAGACATGATGCAGGGTTTCGCTGAAGGGACACAGCTAGGCAAGAGTTGTATCACTGATTTTTCCAGCTCAGGACTAGCTTTAAGTAGACAAGTATATTTTGTTTGTTCTTTGCTCTTACCATGCTGCTTTCTCTTTTGACTCTTCCTATCAGTGTTTCTTAGTTACATCCGAGCGATGGCTTTACTGAGTGGTAAAAACGGGACATAGGAGGGATCTGCTGCTGCCGTGTAACTTGACAGCCGCTCATAGCCCCTTGCCCCACTCAAGGTGCAACAACCTCTCCACATCCCTGCTCATCTCAATGACAGAGTCACCAGTGCTGTTTGCAGGTTTTCCTCTACAAAGCAGCTTGGCTCAGTCTCCAGCAGCAGAGACTTCGTGCTTCTAGGCCATGTCAATACCTCTGTCTTGTGATGGCTGGAAAAAGGTCTGTTACAAAGCCAAGACCAACTATAGAGAAGGGGTCTCCTCTTTCCCATCCCGTGACCAGGGTATTTGTTCCTGTCTTTTTGTTTCCTCACTTAATTTTGAGATGAAAATGTGTGTCTGCGGGGCAGATTGTCTCACATTGTCGGAAGGAAGCAAATTCAGTACCCCAGATTCGGAAGAGCTAAGGAAGAGGGAGATTTTATAAAACATAAAGCAAACTGCCTTTAGTCACCCTTTGCCTTCCAACCCTTCCATGCTTCAACCCTTCGCAGCACAGCCCTGTTGTTTCCAGGTGCGGGGAACAAACTATTACTAGATGGTGCAGAGCACTGCCTGGGTCCTCCGTTTTTATCTGTAGCTGTCCTGTTATCTTTCCTGATTGCAGAAACACAACTGCTTCTTTACTGGCTGCTCGTAAAGAGTTTCCCAGGCTGTTATGTTCAGGAGTGACTTCTACAATCCTGTTGATTCTGTAATTAAGGTTGAGTTCGGTTGCTCCAGCTCCCTCCATGGATCATTAACAAATGGGCCTGCAGTATTTTTAATGTGACAGCCTTCATAAATACTCAGTCTGAAATACTGAAGGACGCTTCTTCTCTGGCAGTGTAGTTGTTTTAAGGGAGATTGCATGGTCACAGCATCCATCAGAGTTTTGGGTATTTTTCTTTACAGTTTGCAAAAATAATATAAATCCTGATACAATATTTAAGAAAGTTTCTTTTTAAGACAATTGCAGAAAGTACTGGTGTCTAAATATGCTCCAACTTATTTAAAAATTGAAAACAATCCCAGAGCTGCTTTTTTGCCTCCCCCTCACAATTTTTGAAGTTGCCTATGCACAAAACAAAGGTAACCCAAACCACAGAGTATTTAAATATTAATGTCAGCTCCTGCAAGGAAGATGCTGAATCTCAAAAACCTAAGGCAAACACTTCTGTTCACTGAATTAAAATAAATAAATAAAAAGGACTGCCCAATTATAGGTCATGTGTCATTAACTAGAATGTCAGACAAACAGCTGTTAAGAGAAACTTGCAGGCAGTGTGGATTGTTGGGGAAGCAATCTCATTTAATGGAGCCCCACAGCACAAATGTGTGAGGCTCTCTGTGATAACCTTGGAGTGTTTGATAAGAAATATACAGTGCTTTTGCTCCGAGCTGCTTTGCCAGCTCTCCACTGGTTTACCATGAAGTCAGTCCTCTGCCTGAAAACTCTGAAAATTATACCATAAATTGCACCCTTTCAAAGGCGTCCTGCAGCCTACCTGGTTGTCCCCCCAGGATTTGAAGGCTGCATAGCACAGAGGCCTCTGTCCTCTTTCTGTGTAGCCTTCCCCAGTGCTCACTGAAATAACTTCCCTGACCAGCTAAAGGATTAAAGCTAAAGAAAAGCAGAGACCACCAGCTTTGTCCCTGATGCTAACCAGAGGAATTCTCCAGTCAATGGCACTTACCATCAGTCAACATGAGCTTCCAATATCCAGTATGTGTTGTGGCTTTAGATATTGAAGGCTCAGAATTAGACAAGGGTAACGTGTGAGGCATTTGCTGTTAATTTCAGTGGAGTTAACCTAACCTTATTCCAACAGTTAATGAACTTGAGTCTTTAGGATACGCGTTTGAAAAATAACTCTTTTGCCTGGTGGGATACTGTCAGATGGAATTCTGAACCACAGGAGACATGACAGAGGAAGTCGGGGCGCTCTGTGCCTGGGATATGTAGGCCATTCCCTAATGGATGCAAAACAGAGCTATGTGAGAACAGAGCTTCCCTTTTCAGGAAAAAAAAAATCCTTTCAATTAATTCATTTTGTTAAAAAAGCTTCAGAATAGTTTTCACCCAAATTCTTCTGTGTCAGACTTAATTTCCATGATCCTTCATTTTCTTACTTCTCAAGATACAAGGAATCCCTTGCTGTTATGCGTTTTGAAGAAAAAACAACCCTGATCAATTGCGTAGAGGATCATGAATTGCTCGGATGCGCTTCTCCAGATCAGTTCTACCACAGCTACCTCTGATTTTTTACAGACATTCTTCAGTACCAGATACACTGTTCTTAATATGAACTGTCAACAGTTGTAAACAATCAACATTCTGCTTTCAAAAATATACGGATTAAAAATGTTGTTGATCTTATTTCTTGTGGAATAATAACTCCTAAGGAAATTTCCACCTCCTATCAGAACATTTTCTCAGTGTCCCGCTCTCCTACAAATTGTTCTTTCAAATTGTGGGTATTACACAGCTGTGGCATAGCCGCATAATTCCTGTATGACCCTTTGAGAGAAATAGAATTGGATTTCTCTGGGCAGTTGTTCACCCTGAGGAAGTGAGTGCTAGGTGGAATGAAGCAGAAGTGTCTATTTCTGGGGATTCACGTGGGAAAATAAAGTGAGTGCAAAGTTGACAAGACACCTGAGTGTGTCTGATTTGCCAAGAGACTCTGCTGCCATCAGGTAGCTTCCCCATCAGTCAGCCTTGCCTGCTCTTACTGGGCTGCCATCTCATTAATTTTAATAAGGTTGTTTGTTTGGCCATGGGGGTCAACACTGATTAAAATTGTTTCGGGCTGTTGCTGATAAACTGGAGCCCAGCTCTAATCCTAATGAGAGGTCAAGAAAGGTCATGAATCAGATCCTACAGTTTTGGACAATTGGGCCAACAGTTGTCAGAAGGGGAGGGACTGGAACTAATAAGTTCTTACAAGAGATCCAATGAGCAAGTTACAAGGAGACAGTAGAAATGCCAAGCCCTATAATAAAGATCATAACCAAAATTGTTAGTTATGAGGTCAGAAGTACCAGTACTGGCCTTTATATTAAAAAGCATTAATCCGAGACAACATCTCTTTCCCCCTTTCAGTGACACAATTACACCTCAGGTAAACATTCTAGATTCATCTTGCAGTCAATAGAAAGAACGACGTCCTTCTAAGTGCAATTCATCATTTTGTAAAATCTCAAATAAGCCAGATGAATCACACCCTGGATGTTTTCTCTGTTGGCTGTAAATGAAGCTTAAGACAATTCAGTATTCTCAGGTGCAGATATCTTCCTTGTCACTTTCCAGAGTCAGGAAAGAAGAATCTCACAGCGCTTGTGAGGATGGTCTCTTTTTTTATTAATGGAAAGGCATAGGCTCAAGGAACGTGTTCTCATATTAAAGACATTAATTTCTAGCCAAGTCTGATAGTCTGTTTAAACACTGCATGAAGAAACATGGAAATGCAGGTCCTGATGTTGTTCCCCTCCCACAGGCCTCTTGGAAATAGACCAAGCAGTTGGAGAAGAACAGTACTTCTGAACACCAAATTCTTGCATGAGCTCCATTAAAAAGAGCTGGTTGAATCTGGAGCCTTTTATTGATAACACTACAAGGTTTGATTCAGCCAACATGCTTGCCTGCCAGAAAGCAAAGAAGGCATATGAAAAAATAGAGGGTAAGAATGCCTTTCATTACTGCCCAAACAGCACCATTAAACTGTGTAATATTTCTTTCTTATTTTTTAAAGGCTAGGTGATGCAGAGGTGATAGATGGACTTCCAAAGGGCACAAGGTACAGTATTGCTTGGATGTCTTTCATTACACTAACTTTGTCTTCTTTGTCTGGAGAGTCTTGTTACATGTCTTCACAGGGCAAACCTTCCTCTAAAATTTTCTAAAATTAGCTGTCTCTGCATTTCATGTGAGAGTGGGGTTTTTTTTTCTTGTGGAGTTTTGGTATTACTACCTCTGATCTCAGTCCACTCCTAACTGCTGAAATCAACAGAACTGAGCAAGATAATTCCGAGCTTTAAAAAAATTACATTTTAAGGTTTCTTACTGAATGTAAATATTTCATTCCTGAAACAGGGGCTCAACTTGTTGGGGTGGCTGAATAGGCTGCCAAACGTCTGCAGCCTCTGCTGAGTTGTTTGCATAATGACTGTGCTCAGTTCGGTGCAGGTAGTGTTATGTGCGTGTGTTATATTTATCTTCACAGAGTTGTGAAGACAAATGCAAAGGTGGCAGCTCAAAATAGTTTAGATGTGTGCATGCTTCTTATAAATGAAATTAAGTTGTAGGCAAAGAGATATCAGACAAGGGTGATAACAAACATTTGACTACTGGCTTATGTTCGCAGAAAATGGAGATGAGGTCAAATACTGAAATGAGGCAGGACAATATTGGGCAGAAGAGCTTTATGGTAACTGGTGATATAGCTCATACTCCTAGTGCTGGCCAGAAACTGAAGAGTTCTTTGATGGAAATTTTTGATTTTTTTCTAAATTTCTTGTGAAATAAACAATCCCAGCCACTTAGTCGCAGCAATACCAAATGTGCAAAGAGAGTGCCTGGTCTTAACAACACAACTTTTGATGGTAGACCAGATAGAAGTCCAGTCTGAACTATCTGAGAAACCATGCTTTGTTTTAGTTTTCAAACACTCATGCAAATATTTTCAGATGAAAGATGCTGACTTTAATATACTGCATTTTCAAATGTTTATTTGGATTTTTTTCGAGGGAGTGTTCCTAAATAGTTCAGCATACAGAATTTTTCTCAACTCCAGAGAGCAACAGGAAGAAACTGATGAAAAATATCTATGGGGGTGTAGCTGGGCATTTAAGGATAATACATTTCACACTTGTTCAGTTGAATAAAAATTCAGTGTTGGACCTTGTTTACTCTGCTTACTCTATATTCCCTTGATGAGCTATCCAAGTCTGTCTTACTTTTTGAAGTGACAAGCTGCACTAGAAGGTGCTCTCTCTCTCTCTCAAGGTGGGTGAGATGACTTAAAATCTGAAATGCCACACAGTAATAGTTTTCAAATGCAGAATAGTACATTCAATCTAATTAAGTCTAGCAGTGTGAAATAATGTATCTAGCCTCGACTTCACCCTCCTTATTTCAGTCACATTAAGTCTCTGTCTTTCAGTAGACACCAAATGCCACAGAAATGTTTGGACCAATTTTGGTAAAATGAATTGATAAAATTCTCATGCAAAACCATTTTGATACTGATATTAAGAGAGTAAGTGATCAAAAGCAGGAGAGGATGAAAAATGGGAAAGTTAGCTTGCAAAAATATAGTAAAACCATTGTAGTTGTACTTACATTCCTTCCGGTTGCTGGTGTTTGATGTCCATCTGGGGACAGTGATATTTAACATGATTATATATAACACAGCTGCAAAAACGAGTTTCTTTAGCCCTGCTCCAAGCTGTGGCCATGCTGGAGGTACCAGGGAGCAGGAGGAACATACCTAAATGGGGACGATCTCCTGTGTTCTCATGCTTTGCGGTGATAAATCATTGGCATTTCCATATATCTGAGTTGTTTGTCCATGTTTTTGCCCATTGCTAAAGCAGAAATATTTCAGAAATAAGTCTCCCTTCCCTAACATTTGAATCCAGTAGCCCAAAGTGACCTTGGCAGTTTAGTATAAACCTTGACACCAGACTTCTGTTTGTCTTCCACATCCTTTCTTTTGACAGGTTTATTAATTTCTAGTTATTGTACATACACACAGCCGAAGTCAACACAGCTGGTAAGGCCTTATCTATGCCCTATTCTAGACACCTTTTCAGCATGCCCAGGTTCTTGCTTTCGACTCCTCTCTCCTCTCTGCCAAAGAGAACTCCAAGTCACAGTAAACAGACACAAGGTCTTGCTTCAAAGCTGTTCCCTTGATCTGCTGTGCACCCATGTGACATTGCTCATGGTTCTGTTATCAGGTTTCCTGCTGCAGCTTTTGGCTGCTGTTCAGCAGACAGCATCTATTCTAACTTTTTTGTAATCTTTTTTCCTTCACATCAGAATTTGTACTTGAAAAAACTGCCTTCTAGTACTTTATAAGACATAGGAAATCTTGATCAGAGGCTTAACCACTTCTGGTCTGTGTTATTTTTCTGTACCCTTTGCCCTCTTTTAATATAATACTAGAAAGAACATCCTAGATGTCCCTGCATGGATTCGTTAAACATTTATGGCACTAAAAACACTTTATGGATTCCAGCCACCATTGCAGTATCTTTGATCTGGACCCGGGACTACTCCAATAAACACATTCTCTGTGCATGATCCACTATATTCTTCTTTCACCTGGCCCCTTTCCTTTGAAAGCTTTCCTCTCTGCACATTGCTTTTAGCTCTTCAATATTACTGCTTTAAGTTCTATGCTCTAACCAGTCCATATTGATTTTTATCTGTTTCTTAGTACAGTCATACCAAGCAAGAAATAGTCTAAAAAGTTTATTGGGAAGACTTGAACAAAACTGCTTTGAGATGAGAAGAAAAAGTAGCCTAAATCTCTTGGGACCTGCTTTGGAATTGTGTAAGGTACATGTACATTTGGTACTGAAGGTTTCATTCTAAAGCAGGTCATTGCTGTTGCAAGTCTCAGTATAGGACAGAAGTGGTTCAGTAACAAGTATGATAAAACAAATAAGGACACCAGGATTTGTGTCCAACAGTTTCAGGGCAAGCACAGCAACAAAACTGCACTCTGTATGTCAGGCTAATCATTCCACCCTCAGAGACCATACCCAATGTGTGCAACACTGACGTGTCTGACAAACCATTTGTCTGCTCCATTCGGATTCCGAGTTTTAAATTGAGATAGTAATCACAAATTAAGGTTATCAAGCAACAAGTCAGGAACAAAAGAAAATAGAAGATGTAGGAGAATAGGTAGACTTCTGAAAAGAAAAAATTATAAACAATTCAGGAGCATAGCAGCTACTGATTTATTTCTTCTTGTCAAGGCTCATACCCAGGATAAAAGAAGACATTTGAAAAAACCTTGAAATGCATTATACCAAGAAGGAAGAGTGTTTTCCAGTATTGGTTTTTGTACTCTGAAATGAGGTAGGCATATTTGAAAATTCCACTCACCTTCTAAACCCTTTCATCATTTTGCAGATATNTTTTTTTTTTTTTTTTACACTACCCTAGAAATTCAGTCAAGAGGATCCTCAGATTTATCTGACCAGATGCAGGTGTTTACATCTGAGTTCATCATCTTGCTGTATTACCTAGAAAGGACTTAGCAGGTGAAACTTATCTGGAAATAGGTAACTCCATTCATAAGGTATATTTCCATGAATACTCAGAAGCCAAAATACTATGAGTGCCTCTTTCTTTTCTCTGACTCTGAAAAGAGGAATGTGTGAGCAAACCAGGTATAAATGTCTTTATGACAGACATCTCCAGCCAGGTAGGATGAATCCCAATTCCAGAGTCAGTTCCAGACAACACATCCACACTACCCATATCACACCTTAGAGCCACCATCAGTCTTCATTTGATGTTAAAACAAAGACAGGAGTCTTTCATACTTATCTTTTATCTTCCTAAAGCAATGGTGGTAATGCCATGACAGGGAGCATACCCCAGTTAACAAACCTCATTCAAACAAAACATACACAGCTTTTCAGGATGAATGGTAAAAAATGTATTATTTTTCAAATAGGAAAGTCTTCTTGACTCTCTCAAGAGTCTTTCTACCTACTGTGTCACAGGGTCAAGGTTCAAGAAAAATATCAATGCATTATAGCTACCTGCTAGCAAGCCTTCCTTCTTTGAAGCTATAGCCTTTATTTTCCCCTTTTCTGACAAGAACTACACATTTGCCCAAAAAGCATAATTTTGTCATCATTTTGTTCAGTTTTTGCTCGTCCTTTATATTAAAGGTATGTTAGTACCAAATAAACCCCAGTAGATATGAGGGTTTATGCCTTCTGGGACATTGCTACTATTCCCAGCTCCCTCTCGGTTAAAAGGTGTTCAGCTGCACTCGTTGAGGTGTCTGCATCATTTCTGTTAGTATTTCCAACTGTGCTGCCTTTCAAGCTTTTTCCCTCTTTCAGCACATTTGACAGCACTGTCTCCATTTCAGCCCCTGTGCATTAGTGAGGTTGTCTTGTGCAACACTGTGCATTTCTGCCTGGTTTGGGGATGTTTTCTGGGTAAAACATACAGTGATTTGTCATTCAGTCCATGCTGCAAATTAGAAGATTTATTATACCTGGCAGCTGTTGAAGAGGGAGGCTGTGAGGAGGGGAGAGATGCCTGGTGTCCCAGGTTTGAGGGAGCTGGCTCTACACATGTAGCCATGCCTCACTCCAGGCTGATCCAAGGTCATGGTGGTCCCACCACACACAGCTCTGGTGCCCACTGCCCTTGTGTCTTTTAACTTGATGTACTGTAATGCCTTAAACTAGGATTCTCTACTGAACAAAGCAGGGAAAAGCAGGAAGTGCTCTGTACTGGGTTTTTTTCAAAAAGGGACTCTTCTTTCAAACTCACTGAGTCCCAGATTTTTAAGAGTCTGATGCACTTGCTAGGTCCTTGTTAGAGGGAAACCATTTAGTCCTTTTTCAAAATAGGAATGAATAATCCAAGTGTGAATTCATAATTTTCCAAGTAGTAAATTTGCTATAAATACAATGCTATTCCAAACAATAGCTCTATTTCTTTGTGCTCAATACCTTTTTTCCCTCTGCACTAACTGATAAGAATGAAGTTCATACTTCTGAAAAATACATTTATTGATATATGCAGTTGTGGGAAAATATAGTTCCTTGAAGTAGCATATTTAAGATACACAGTGAAACAACTGGGAAACTACTCTTTCTCTTTCATATCTCCTCTGGAATACATTTATTTCTTCATGCATGATTGCTTTTATGTGCACTGCTTGTGATTTTGATCTTGTTTTAAGTAATTTATTCCCTGCTCAGAAAACATGTACACATTACCTGCTGGCTGAGTCTGAATTTAAATATTTGGAATAGAAGAAAGCTGAACAGAACAAAATTGAATCGAATAGATTGAACATATAAATGTAATTAATATAGGCTATTCTAACATTTATTACTTTTTAAAGCACGCTTCAGTTATATGCATATTTTACCTTTTCTCTGCAATCAAACTGACTAAAATATTATTTTCTCTTACTTAAAAAAATTCTTGCATATTTGATGATTTCAGGACAATTGTAAGTAATGTGAATTCTTGTGAGATCTATCAGAAATTGTGAAAGTTGGCAATGCTGTTTATGGTACCAAGATTTTAATAATTTTTTGTAAATGTTAAGAAATAAGACTTCCTCAATCCTTTTTGTTTATTTGTAACAAGAAGGAAAAAACCCCTCAGGATTTTATTTTTAATGGCCTATACCAGCCTTGTCTAAGAATGTATAGATGAAGATATTTCTTAGGGAGCGGTGTTCTTTATTCCCAAATCCTTTGTCTGGACTGCTGAGTGTGGCGGTGCTGGGTAATGGAGAGTTTTTGCAAACACTGAAGAAATAAGATTTTGGCCTTGTTTCAAATTGTATCTATAAGCTGGAGCCTTTTCTTGGCTGATTTTGTCTGATCAGTCTTCATCTGTATGGTCTCTCTTTGCATTCAGCAGAGAGAAATAATCACCTCCAGGCGCATCCTATTGTGGCAGCTGAAATGCTCTCTCTGGGTGCTTACATTTCTCCATGGAGGGTGGTTTGATGAATACTGAGAATAGATAGGCAGCTTTTACAGAGGAAAGAAAAATTGGATGAGATGGATCCTTCTTAATTGTTCATGAGGGGAAAGAGCCCTGCCCCCATCCTGAGCCAGTGAAACCTGCTACAATAACTCATCCAGGCTTTCAACAGTCAAAGTGCCAGCGATCCTGCATTCCTCGGGACGTGATGTGGAGGGCTTCAAAGGGAGCTTGTTCTTCACTCAGACTGCAGCAAAAATACCGGGTCAAAGGTGGAGGGTTTGTAAACTAATAATCCCCAGATGACAGGACAGGAGCCCTTACCAGTATTCTTTCCCTACGTTTTTTCTCATTTCTTTATTTCAAGGAGACTATGTCAAAAAATGGTCAAAGGAAGAAGGGGAGAATTTTTAATGCAAGGAACAATGCTGTGAATATCTTGGCTAAGGAGGGAAGGAGTGCATACACATTTTCACACACACGTTTTAAAAAAAGAATATGCATGAGCCTAGAAGAGGCTTACGGTTCAACTCACTGTGTTAGCATTTGCAGCAGTGTTAATTTTTGGAGTTTTCTGTCTATGTTCTTTTAATTGTGTTGGAGCCACCTGAATTGTGTAATAAATTAAAATAAATAGAAAAAACAACAATAAGGAATTCAGCTGATATCCCCACTTTTTCTTTTCTTACTTTTTTTTTAATAAGCTATTAAAAAATAGACAAGACAAAGCAGATCATGGATGAAAACTTCAGTACCCAGTCTATACACAGATCTGCTTTACTAATGCAAGGCTTAGAAGTTTCTTATGGGGGCCTTTATAGGCAAGGAATATAGGGACCTGAGGTGCTGAAATGGTCATTAGGAAGGCAATTTCCAGCCAGAGGCATCTGCTGTCTCAGCCGGCAATCCCAACCTGTGCAAGATCAGAAGTTTATCTCCAGGAAACTTTGTTCAGCTCAAGCTCCCACAACTGAAGTGCCCCCAGCTCTGAAGAAATGTGAGACAAAGCAGCTCACTCCTTTACCCCTGGTCCCTCAGTACTTGGTCTGTGAAGGAATTTCTTTACTGAGGTTTCTATATATGTATATAGATAATAAAGACATTTACAACTGCACTAACTGGAAGAAAGAAGCCAAAGAGCAAGTTATATGAATGGCAACACTTTCCCAATGTACAGCCACACTTCTCAACACATGTAAGGTGCCACAGAGAAGAACAGGAGAGGAGGACAGCCACTTCAGCAACTACTGATGTCAGGAAGGCATGCAATTTCTTACCTGCCCATCAGTGGGACAGAGGCCAAAAAGATTGGACTAACTAAAGCCTGACAGCATATATTGAAAAAACATATATTGAAAAAATTCTCCGCACTTGCGGTCTTTGACTCCCACCAGACCAGAGTGGTGTTCTCCAGGGCTAAGTTTTGGGGAAAGTCCTGTTTAGTCTCTTTATCAATTATTTGGATGAAGGTATCTAGGGCAGTCTTGGTCAGTTTGAAGGTGACACCAGGTTGGATGAGTGTGATAATCTGCTGGAGGGTAGAAAGGATATGCAGTGGGATCTGGACAGGCTGGATCAATGGGCTGCGGCCAATTGTATGAGGTTGTGCCAAGTCCTGCACTTTGGTCAAAACAACCCCGTGTATTGCTGCAGGCTTGGGGAAGAGCGGTTGAAAAGCTGCCTGGCAGGAGAGGATCTGGGTGTGCTGGCCCGTAGCTGCTGGACATGAGCCAGCAGTGTGCCCAGGTGACCAAGGAGGCCAACAGCATCCTGGCCTGTATCAGGAATAGCAGGACTAGGGAAGTGATTCTCCCCCTCCCTGTACTCAGGCCACACCTCGAATCCTGTGTTCAATTCTATGCCCCTCACTACAAGAAAGGCACTGAGTTGCTGTAGAGTGTCCAGAGAAGGCAATGGAGCTGGGGAAGGGTCTGGAGAGTAAGTTATATGAGGAGCAGCTGAGAGATTGTTTAGCCTGGAGAATAGGACGTTCAGGGGAGACCTTATTGCTCTCCACAACTTCCTGAAAGGAGGTTTTAGGACGTGGGTATCAGTCTCTTCACTCAAGTGACAAGTGACAGGACAGGAGGAAACACCCTCAAGATGTGCAAGGGGAGATGTAGATTAGATATTAGGAAAAATTTCTTCACTGAAAGGGTGATTAAGCATTGGCATAGCCTGCCCATGGAGTTGGTGAATTCACCATTCCTGGAAGAGTTCAAAAGGTGTGTGGATGTGACACTTGGGGTCAGGGGTTTAGTAGTGAACATAGAAATGCTAGGTTAAGTGATTGGACTTTATGATCTCAGAGGTCTTTTCTGACCTCAATGTTTCTATGATTCTATGATCATGGATTTTGTCTGTGAGGGGTATACAACAGTAACTCTGCATATGGGACTCACCAAATCAGCTCAGGTAGAAATATGAATGAAAAATGGACATAACTGTATCAGTGTAAAGGTTAGATGACCAGTCTGAGCTGGTTATCCATGCTTTACTTCAAACTACAGAGGTGAAAGAAGAAGAAAAAAGAGTTTTGTTAGCAGCTCCTCTCATGCCATCTGGAAATTATTAATTTACAAGCCTTCATACTTTGACTGAATTTGTGCTTAAGTGAGAAATAGCTGCTTTGAAGCTCTTCTCAACTGCTACGACAACCAGATCTCTAAATCTCAGACTGACTAAAGCCCAGATGAATTACTATAACAGGCTCCATCAGTTCAGAACAGGTTATTCATGCCTACAGTGCTTACTCCAAGTGGGAACCATCTTCACGTGCCTAAAAATGGGCTGGTTTAACCTTTCAGTCTCTGCTTAAAAGAATGCCGTAATCTTTAGAGGGGTATTCATTTACCTCTCTTGAACACCTATTTTAAGACATGCTGAAACTGCCCTCTTGAGCTGCAGCTCTCTATCCCTCTTGCATTGACCAGAGGCAGCTCCCAGGGAGCCAGCTCAGCAGAGTCATCTCCTCCCAGGACTCTAGAGAACCATTCAGAGAAACTGGTGAAGAAAGGTTTGGAAGAGGAAGACAAGAGTGGGTGTAGAGCTAAAGAGTAAAAGGGTTATGGCACGTACTGCATCACAAAGGGGAAAAAATAAACTGTTCATCTGTTCATTGAATCACATATGGGGGCTTTTTTCTGTTCTCCACCCGAAGAAAAATACATCAGTTTTTCACAGAAATAGCTTTGTCTGCAAAATTTTTTGTCTTTGAATGCAGTGACCAGAAAAAGTTGAAGGTAAAGCCACAGAATAATGGCCCCTGCCCCATATTCTACCTCCAACATAGCCAGTGTGGTTTACCTTAAGAATAGCACATTTGTCATACAGCAAATACATGACATGCTCCACATGGCTTATCACAGCCAAAAATACATGACAGAGAAAAGAAAGAAAATGCTTAGTGCGACAAAACCAACAAACCTCATGCTCAGAAAAAATGTAAGACATTTATTACTAACTTACCTGGTATCATTCTGCATGATTGTGAGAAAGCAGGGGAGTTCAGTTGTTGGGGGGAAAAACAATCAATCTTTTACTGGAATCTGAAGGATTGTGGCAAAACATGACATTAAGCCCAGCTTTAATAAACTTCAATGACATATGAACCTTAATTTTCTTTAGTCAAAAGGCATTTTTTTCTTCAAGTACATTTCTTTTTTTTTATTTTGACAGATAGTTAACTACTGTAGGGCATATAATTCACATAATATGTCTTCAATCCATTTATTTTGTAAAGTATGTATTGTCCAGTTCTGGATTAAGAAGAACATTTTTGAAACAACTGGAAAACCCTAAATGTACCCTTCCACCTTTTTTTTTGGAATTTTCAGACCCTACTATGAAAAAATATGTGAATTAATTAAAAAGTAATTTACGTTGGTATAATTGGCTTCTAAGGAAATAATGAAATTCCCAGATCTCAAGTTGTAAAACTGCATTGCCCAATATTTGATAGATCGGTGATCTTTAATTATTTTTTCCAGTGTCTCTGTCCCATATTTCCCCTGTATATATTTTTCATACTGGCTTATCTGCTAGGAAAATCCCAGCTGTTGTTAAATCCAAGTACAAGTCAAAAAAACAGACCTTTGCATTTTCCCACAGCACTTTGACTTCTGCATTTCCTAAATGATGGATGAGGACTGGTTTTAGTCCAGGAGTTTTCCTGTACACATTGCCATGAAAAGGTGAGGGTGAAACAAAACTGCAGAAATCTCAGTTAGGTTTTGTTGGTTTTGACCTGTGTTTCCTTCTTGTACTCCCACTGTATATATAAAAGTTTTGCCATTAAATTCTGTTTTTGCATGCAGCCAGTGAACCATACAGAAGTCAGCTGAAACTGAAATATATCTATGAATATATGCAAAGTTATACTCTGTCTTTTAAACACCTACAGACAGAATCAAATCTCCTGAGAGAACCTAATACACCTTTTATCACATACATGATGCTGGGAAAGGTTAGAAAGAATGCAGGAAAGAAATGTTGGTCATGCCATTATCTCTCCCTTTCATCATTCCTAGATTATCCTATATAGGATTCTCATGCGGTTAACTAATAACAAGATGTTTTGTCCAAAATCAGAGCCGCATCCAACTCTGGGGCTCTCAACACAAGAATGTGGACCTGCTGGAGCAGGTTCAGAGGAGGGCTATGAAAATAGTCAGGGCATTGGAACATCGCTCTTATGAAACAGACCTAGAAAACTGGGGTTGTTCAGGCTGGAGAAGAGAAGGCTCTGGGAAGATCTTATTACAGCCTTTCAATACTTAACTGAGGCTTTATAAGAAAGGTGGGGACAAACTTTTTAGTAGCACTTATTGTGATAAGACTAGAGGTAATGATTTTAAACTAATAGAGCATAGATTTAGACTACATATAAGGATCACTTTTGTTTATTATAAAGGTGGTGAGACACTGGGACAGGTTGCCCTGCGAAGTGGTGGATGCCCCATCATTGGAACTGTTCAAGGCCAGGTTGGATGGGGCTTTGAGCAACCTTGTCTAGTGGAAGGTGCCTCTGTCCATGTCAGGGGAGTTGGGCCAGATGAACTTTAGATGTAGGTCCCTTCTAAGCCGAACTATTCTGTGATTCTATGAAAACATTCATTGCCTTTTTACATTTGTGCCAGTATCCTGGTTCGGTTTTACTTCCATTTTATTGATCTTCTTTTTGTCCCTTTTTCTTCTTTCTTCCCTGCCTGAAGAAAAATACTTTGGGCTACTGGACTACTGGACAATGGAAATTTTAGTAAATGTGATTCTCCAGTTCCTATTTGGTTGGAAAATAAACCATAACCTCACAAATGATCAGAGAAGTGGGAAATACATTCCTTCTCAATTCTGTTGCTAACAGTTACATTTGACATATTGATGAAATCTTGATCCAGTGATATCTGTACCAAAGAAAATCAACTTATTTTAGCCGGAGCTGCTCTTGTATCAGATCTGCTCCTACATCATATCTTACATTCACTGAGTATCTGAAAATATGATTCCTTACTGCCAAAGAAGAAGAGAGACTACTAGGTATTAATCTAGATATCACTATCTTAACTTTAATCTACAGGTGGTGCTACAACAGGGAAAATATCTTCTTGGTTAAGTATATAATAGCCAGCATGCTACTGCCAGGGATATTTCTCCTGAATTGCAGAACAAACCCAGTGGCCTTGGTTCTGCTAAACTGCAGAACTACATGGGATTTTGTGTAGCTGAATTAATTTTGTTATATATTTAATAGTCCTTGGTACATCTCTAAAGTCAAAGAAGATACAAATACCAGTGTCAGGGCTTAAAGGCATTATTGCTGGTACTTCAGCTGACAATGCCATTCAGATTCTTGGGGATGGTCCTATGCAGGGCTAGGAGTTGGACTTGATCCTTGCGGGTCCCTTCTAACTTGACAAGTTCTGTGTTTCTGTAATCACACAGGTGCCACAGGTAACTGGCAGTTGTGTTAAGTGATCAGAGTAAAAACTTGCCGAATTTCAACCAGTTGGAAATGGCTACTTGCCTCCCTGCTGGTTTGGTTTGATTCTAGCATTAAATCAAAATGTATATAAGTGAGTGTTTAAAGATTCCCAATGGACAAAAACTGTAATATGCCAAATGGAGTGTGAGTGACTCACAGGTATTTTAGGAAGAACTTGATGTGACAAACTTAAACTCCTCATGATAGATTTATAACTGCATTTGTCTTCAGTACTACCTCCTGCTATAAAAAGATGCAGAAATTATGTAGTATCTCTCCTGCTGAATGAAAACCTCACACAAGCAGGGCAATTTCAAACTCCAGGAAAACAAAGGACAGCAAAAAGAAAGAGAAAAATGTTTTCCAATCTTAGCTTTATATGAATTACTTAAACCAACTTATTTCAACCTGGTAGTACCCTCATAAAATCCAAAGACATTAGCTGATTGTATATTCTATATGTTCTATATTCTGTTATGGTAAACAACTACCAGCTCCACATAAACTGACCAGTTTGACAGCCTCTGTGATGATACATTTTCAAACCAAACCTTTGAAAGGTAAGTTTTACCCCTCTTCATGGTTGATTTTAAATTCAACTGAAAAAATGACATCATGCTCTCACACAGGTAATTATCAGTGTTTGCTCCAGAGACCGCTGAGGAGAACTAAGTGGTATGGTTGTTTGCATGCATAGTATCCTAATATTTGCACAGGCTGTCTATATATTTGCACAGAACTGTGTTTATGCAGTTCATGTCTGAAGTGGCTAACTAAAAACACTCTTCCCAAACCTATACGATCATGTCATCACCGAAAGATGCGGGGTGAACTTCATCAGGCGAAGTACTTCATAGACTTTTTGGATCCAAGCTGGTTTTGGGGACTCAACTGCAGCGAAACAGGAGGGTGTTGGCCTTTGCTGCACTCCTCTGTGCAGACAGGCCCCAGGGCTGCAGGGAGAGCTCTTTGGAAGCGCCTCAGAGGAAGTGTCACACGCCGTTGTGTGCTCCTGCACCTCAGTCCCAGCTGGACCTGGGGTGCGGCCAGTTTAGAGACAGCCTTTACGTTTTCACTGGAGGCTGAAAATATCTGCAACGTCTTACAGGTTTAGCCTGGATTCGGTGAACACTGGAGTATCCCCCCAGCCCAGCGAGTGCTGAGCTAGCACTGAGTGTAGACATGAGCACAGGTGACACCCCAGGATGTGAACCTGGGATGATGTACTGCAGCAATGTGACAGCTGGCTGTGGTGGGGAGCTCTTCTCCTCTCCCTCCCACTGTGCCCACCAGCTGCCTGGCTGTGCTCCTCAGGGACACACATCCATCATCTTCAACTTGTTAAAATTGTCTGCATCTCTTATGGCTTTTTTTTCTTTGCACAAACTGTGCTTATCCCCCCTTCATCCACAAAACAAGGGTGATATCTAGAGATCTGGTAAGTTGCAAGGTATTTACTTTATTACACTGCCCTTTCACTTCTGAAGCTTAGAGAGTCCTCTGGGTGCCAAAAATCACAGCAACGAAAATCAAAGGGATGTGGAAATACTTTGGTTGAGTTGGACCTGCTGGAGTAGGGCCAGAGAAGGGGCATGAAGGTGATCAGGGAGCTGGAGCACCTCTCCTATGAGGACAGCTTGAGTCAGTTGAGTTGTTCATCGTGAAGAAAACAAGGCTTCAGGGAGACCTTACAGTCATACCTTCAGTACCCAAAGGGAGCCTGTAAGAAGACTGAAGAGGGACTTTTTACAAGGACACGTAATGACAGGACAAGCGGGAATGGCTTTAAACTGAACGAGAATAGGTTTAAGAGTATATATTAGGAAGAGATTCTTCACTGAGATGGTGGTGAGGCACTGGGACAGGTTGCCCAGAGAAGTGGTGGATGCCCCATTCCTGGAAGTGTTCAAAGCCAGGCTGGATGGGGCTTTAAACAACTTGGTCCAGTGGGAGGTGTCCCTGTCTGTGGCAAGGACGTTGGAACTTGATGGTCTTTAAGGTCTCTTCCAACCCAAACAATTCTGATTCATTACATATTTTCCACGGGTGAAAGACTTCTTTACTAGTTTTTCCAGTAAAGTCAATATGGCATATTGTCTTCTGGAACCAGGTTTGACTGGAGCCCTTTCTCCTGTTAAAAACATCTGAGTCATAGGAAGACGGCTGTTCTCTCTGTTCCAAGACTCAGTACCTGGTAGGGAGGGCTATGCACTGAGGAAGGGAGGGAAGGAAAACCCCTGGGGACAGTATAGATCATCAGAATGTGTCTAACCTCTTCATGGGTAACTTTGCAAAGGTGGCCCTCTGGGCTCCCAAAAGGCAGGGAGCGTCACTGGCTCCGGGGCAGCCTTGGCTCCTGCAGATGTATTTCTGCCCCAAGCCTCCCCTGCAGCCCAGGGACAGGTATGCAGGCTCTGGGCGTGATGCAGGAGAGATTCTTCAGAAATGCTGGGACTGTTTTAGTGTTAGAAATCACAGCCTTTGGAAATTAAAGCTGTCACTGCTCCTTCTCAGCTACAAATGTTTCAGTTAAAGGCTTTGGCAGGAGAAGGTACCCAGTTAATCAAATAGAAGAGCAATTGCTGGCCCCTGCATATAGCAGAGATTCCCAGGCCAGGGATGAAGAAATCCAACACAGCTTAAAAATTAGTTTTGGAGAACTGTAAAAACAAAATCCCTGGCAGAGTCTCTTCTTTGGTGAAGAAATTAAGATGCCTCTCTGTCCCCTGTTAAAGCTTTATATCATTTCTGTCAATCAGAAGAGTTGCAGAGAAATTTCTTTTTTAAATGTGATATTAATAAAACAGAGTCAAAGGCACATTGGTGGCTTTTCTGTCTGGCTGCTAAATGGCTTAGAAAGTATGCAGCTCTATTTTTAGGGAGGAAATGCTTTTAGGGATTAAAATTCAAAGGATAAGGTAAACAATTGCACATAACTCTCTAACACGAAAGATGATTTTTCCCTTCAGTGCAGGTTAGCACTTCCACAACAGGCTGATGAAAAAGGCCCTTGATGCTTTTTTTTCCTGTATAGGCTATAGAGGATCTTAGATGAAGCAATGAAATATGGAAGAGCTGCATGAGTGCATATGGAGGAGCAGGGGTGAGGGGAGGTAAATCCAGCAAAATTAACCTCTGATAGTCGACTGTCCCAGCTGGAATTAGGTTCTGTCATTTGTGAATATTTCATAGTTACCAGCTGAAAGACATCTAGCGAAGCAAGTAAGCCAATCAATGGAAGAGCTGAAAGTTTTGTTTCTCAGCCAACTAAAATAAGCCACAAGTTTTATTAACATTTTAAGGGAGGAAAAATGAAAACCAAGATCCTTTTTCCCACTGGCAGCCTCAAGGAAATGCAGGTACAGTTTTACTAGTGAGTGTGTGTTGCTGATTGGTAACTTTTTCCCCCCGGCTGAGGGAACAAGTCAGGGTCTCCCGTGGGAAGCAACATGCCAGGGAATTCTGGGTGTGGATTTGTGGTATCTTGTTCCATGCAGGGGGACATCAGGGAAAACTCCCTCTTCCTACCTGGCTGAAGCATATTGAATTGTGTTTGACTTGCTTAAAAGGTCTTCCCCAAAATCCCATCTCTATGCTAAAGTCCTGTTTATATTAAATGTAATTGTCTGAAGGAAGCAGCAGGGGCAGAGCTTCATGTTGTAACCCAGACCTTCCCCCCCCGCCCCCTGCTATTTTTCTCCTGATGTGATTGCTGTGGAGCAAACTGTTTCTGCTCTTTACTGCAAGGAAAGTTCTTGTTTCCTGAGCACCAGGGCATCAGAAGAAATTAAACCCAAAGCTCATTTTCTAGAACAGCATTAGCTTCTATGAAGAAATGAATTGTTCAGCTGGCCTCTTAATCTAGATGACAGTTTTATTACAATTAAAATACCACCTCTAGGAGGCCCTTTGTTTGCATTTGACAGATTTTATTGTGTTTATATAGGCTAATGAAGCAGAATTAAATTATGCAGCTTAAATTTAAATGGCTGATTTATTGTATTTAAAATCCAAAATTTATCATGCATGTTCTTTAATGCCACACAAACTACATTAGTTCATGCTAGTTTATATGCTACTTTGGTGATTTGCCCAATTGAATGAGGTTTTGTAAGCACACTAAAATGTGGTGAATTAATGTCCAAATAGCTAAAACAGGAAAGACTGTCTTTAAGCATTTTAGAAGAGTAAAATTATTGTGATGCCATGTCTAGCTTATGCTTCAGGTCAGTGGCTTTGATTTCATGGGTTACTATCTGTGATTTCACTGAAGTGCTTTAATTTGAGCCTTTGCCAACTGAGGTCAGCTATCCACATGCTCGTTTTTCTTGTTGAGACTTCTTGTTACTAATTTTTATTGATCTGGCAAACTTTGCTATTCCCTGTTGAACATGCTGCTCAGATAATCCCTACTGCATACAGTACTCAATAGAAAAGAGCACTGGGTACTCAGATCTCCATGTAAGTACAGAGCTGGTCACCTATAAATCTGAGTGAAACCTGATTCACGTTAATCTTTATATTTTCTGATCAGAGAATTCTTCTCACTTCACTTTAAATTTCTGTCCCATAGATGCTTACAGCTCATCTCATTGCTCCATGTTTCTTCCCTCACTAACAGAAAGAATTAGATATGTGGTAAGATTCCCTGGATATGTATTTTAAATGCTGACTTCAGGATGAGACCAGTTGTGCTATAATGACTCTACTCCTTTCCATATGGAGCAAGCCAAAGGCAACTAGCTCAGCTATAGGAGACATCTACAGTGCAGATATCTGTTTAGTCAGATGGCCCATGGCCAATATCTGAAATATTGCTAAGATACATTCCACTCACTGTGAATACTGGTACTTTTTTTATTTCTTTTTTCTTCTTTTGTCAACACAAGCATAAATGAAGTACATGTTACAAATTTTTTTGTAAATCAACCTCCAAAACAAAGAACAGGAATCACCGTTATTAGGGTATATCAGACAATTCTAGGAAGCTTTAAGTAGTTCGAGAAGGACTGTTTAAGAATAGCAATTATGCTAAAAATTTTACTTTCAGGATATAAAGTAATATCACCTATCCAGTTTGAATGTGATAACCAGTTTGAGCCAGGGAAATAACAGAAATAGAATTTCAGAGAATAATTTTTCTTTTTTAACATCAATGTTTGGTGAATTTATGACATTAATGATTTATTTTCCTTTGTAGTATTGCTCTGTCTTCATCTTGTCTTTCCATTTTGGCTATTAGCTCACTGACATATACTCTTTCATATGTAATACTACAGGGAAAGAAAGATATTTGGGCTGGTTTTTTGCTCAATTAATAAAATAGTATGACCAAGGGAACAATTTAAATTATTTCTGCGATTAAATATATTGTGTGATACAGATGTTTGTGGATATGAGTAATTTGGAACTATGAGCCAATTTAAGTTTCTAGGACTTTGTACAGGATGATGAGCAGTGCTTCATCCTTCTCTTCTTCTTCTAGCTCTCAGCTGTCTATAGGGTCTCTATCATAGGGATTTCTCTTGACTGTGTGTGATGTCTATCTGCAGAAATCTTCATGACTCAGTTTCCATTCAGTGTAAGGAAAGATTCAGTATCTTGCAACCCTTCGTAGTGCCTACTCGTACTGTAGAAAAGTAGGTCTAGGCAGGAAGCAAGGTGGAAAGAGTCTTCTGGCAGAGCAGTTCTACTTCTTGCTAACCCATTGTTTTAGTCATAGCATCATAGAATGGTTTGGGTTGGAAGGGACCTTAAAGTTCTTCTAGTTCCAATCCCCCTGTCATAGACAGGGACATCCTTCACTAGAGCAGGTTTCTCAGAGCTTGATCCGGCCTGGCCTTGAACACTTCCAGTGTTTAGCCACGGAAAACATGTAGGCTCACAGAATTGTTAAGTACCTGTAGGGTACTGGGATTTGGCAGCTGCCATGCATCAGAGGCAGGGAGTACTAGCAAACAGGATCTTCTTTAAAATATAGAACTTCTAATTCTGAAATACCTGATTTTTATATCTTATGTGAGGAGCAGCTGTGTTGGACGTGTAAGTTCAACCGGAATTTTCCTCTGTATGACTCATCAGAGGAAAGAACACTTCTCACAGAATTTCTAGTGAGAAAAGTTAGCACATTGTGTTAGAATGCACAGAGTCCAATACTATAAAATACAGTTGCTTCAACATACCACAGTCATCCTCCCTAAAATCAAGGTGTCAGGTTATGGTCAGCTATGGTTATTTCCTGCAAGAAAAAGGCCTAGACCAAAGTCCCATACATTTCCCATTTCAAAGCTTCTAGACTGAGGATATATTCATGTCTCTAAGATAGGTCCAGGATCCTGCCTATGGATTGCATGAAGAGCCCAAAAGCCCTGGTAATCCTGGAAAACTCACTAGTGAAGAATATGAGTCGCCATGGGAGCCTTTCTTACATTTAAAAATCCCAACCAAACAAAAAACAAAACAAAACAAAAAAAAACAACAACAAAAAAAACTTATATGCCTCTGAGTATGGCAAAAATATACTTCCTCTCAGGAGCAGCATCCACTATTCCTTGCTCTCTGACTCACCTGGCTTTTATTCTTTTTACTTTACTTGAATCACAGCAATGCAGTGAGCCTTAAAAGCAAAGTTGCTCCTGATACGCTCGCCTACTAGGACTAGGTGTTGTTAAATAATGACTAGGTAACCTGTTGCAGCAGATAAGTTGTTATAAAGTACATACCAGTTAGTAATGTAGAAAAACATGCATAATTTGTGACAAAAAAAGGAAAGAGTTCTTTCTGTGAGCTTGTGTAAAGAATATCTACCAAGGAAGAGTCTTGTCTCTGTGTATGGATCAGCTACAAGCCGGATACTACAAGTAAACTCCAGAGGCTACTGGAGAGGGTGCAGCAGAGACCCACAAAGATGATTAGGAGTCTGAAGTGTCTTTCTTATGAGGAGATATTGAGGGAGCTAGGCCTGTTTAGAGAAGACTGAGAGGGAATCTTGACACAAATACCTCAAAGATGGGTGAGCAGATGGTTAGACTCTTTTCAATGGCCAAAAAGTATAGCACAAGAAGTTCTACCTCACCACGAGGAAGAACTTCTTTCCATGGGTGTGAGAGCACTGGAACAGGCTGTCCAGGGAGGTTGTGGAGTCTCCCTCTCTGGAGACATTCAAAACCCATCTGGATGCATTCCTGTGTAACCTGCTCTAAGTGATCCCGCCTTGGCAGGGGGGTTGGACTAGATGATCTCCAGAAACCACTTCCAACCTTAAATATTGCATGATTTTCTATTATTCTCTCTGATTTAATGCTGTAATGTTCATTTTTCAGTAAGTCTTTAATTTAGGAAAGGAAGATATTCCATTCAAGCAGAAATCTGTATGTTAGTGTATTTAATAAGCCTGTTACAACCCTTGAGACAATGCAGCCTAGGCTGTATATAGTGATACTATATAGAGCAGAAGTGAATGTACCAAAAAAGCAGCCAGCCCCTACACTTGCCAGAAAAGGTGTTAATATTTTTCTCCATTTAGTAGAAGCTCGTTGGGATATGCTAAACTCATTCGTTAAGTAATGCTGCAGAGTGACAGATGCTGACATATATAATTTGACAGCTGCAAATACCAGGTACTAGAAAGTGTCATTTCCCATAAGTATAAAATAATGGGTCATTATTCCCTGACAGATTAAAAACCAAGTACTATGAATAAATGAATTGGTAATCCTGCATACTTTAAAAGAAGAATAGAGCATTCTTATTCTTCTTCCAGAAATAAAGGAGATTTCCTTTGTTCTCCTCTCACCTGTCTGTGTTGCCGCCAATTGCCAACTCACTGATGAGGTGGAGCAGAGGAGGGAGCCTCTCACACAGTCTACTTAAGGCATTTAAGACCTTTATGTTTCCAGTCGGGGGATGCTGGCTCCCTAGGAAGCCAGTGCAGAAACAGCGCACACATCCAGCAGATAGCTCAAAGGAGAGGCTTACTGTGTCTTTAATTGCAAGAGGATCCCAGGAGCGCAGGCACCCAGGTCAAGTGCCTGACATGAAGGATGGAAATACTTGCCTCTTGAAGGTTACCTGTCCTGCCTTGCGCTTGCTCTTATGTGACCCCATGGGAGGGTCTCGGCTGTGACCACTTCTTGCCTTTAGTTCTGAGCCCATGTTTCTTCTGCTGGGCCACTGGCCACAGTGACCTTCCTCAGGCAGACAGCTAGCAGCAGGGGACCCCTGAGATTTCAGAAGCAGTGCCACTAGAGATGTTCTTCTTCCTCCGGTCAGGGGGAAATCTGCCCACTGGTTGAAAGTGAAGTGCAGGAGGGGAGCACAGACAGTTCACTCAGTAGAGCCCTGCTGAGGTTGCCCTTGCTGGACTTGTTGGAGGCAATACATGTCTCTGGAGTGATTGCTCCACCTAATGTGGCCTGAATCCTAAAACAAGTCACCAGGCACTGTTCCCAATATGAATACACTTAAGTCATTTAACAGTAATTTAGTTGATATCAAATTGATTTCCAGTGCCTGCTGTACTTAAGGATGAGACTTGCACCTACAAGTATGGTTATACTGTGCCTCGTGACTAGCAGTTAAAACATGGCTATGAGATATCTTCTTCGCTCCCTCCTACCTGATTATCAAACCCTTCATCACTATAATGTTACATTGCACTAGGTGTTGCTGGGAGCAAAGGCTGTACTCCAGCTGAGGCAGTGGATATTGTCCAATCATGGTAACTCCAAAGCTGACATGGAAAAGAGCACAGCAGAAGTTATGACAGTGCCTTTGAGTCACTGGAGACATCACCTGAAGAATTATAAAATCACTTAGGTTGGAAAAGACCTCTAAGATCATAAAGTTCATCCATTAACCCAGCACCACTGTGTTCACCACTAAACCATGTCCCCAAGCACCACATCCACGCACCTTTTGGGCATTTCCAGGGGTGATGAGCCCACCAGTTCCCTGGGCAGTCTCCTCCACTGCATGTTCACCCTTTCAGTGAAGAAATCTTTCCTAAAATCCAATTTAAACCTCCCAAAGAAGGAGAACATCTCTTGACATCTAGTTAAGTAGGCTCCGATAATCCTTCCCAGCAGCTCTGCAAGAGCCAAGCAACTGTTTGCTGCTCAAGAAGAGTGCTTTTTTATGTCTTCTGGGACAATGTTTTCTTTTGTGTATGAGGTACTTTCAAAAAAAATAATAATTTATTAATTTATTTCAGTTTCTTTAAACCAACATGCCTCAGAAGTAATACAAGGCCATTATAACTGACAAGTCTGAGCTCTTGTATAATGGAGGACCTAGAATTTCACTCAAATTCCTGCATTAGAGACTTGGGGCTTTTTTCATATAAGTACAATTTCTCACATTAAAGTCAAATAAAATAATGCCTTCACCCCTTACTTTTTGAACCTGTGGTTGCAAGGTTTTTAACAAAATACTTTTCAATTATTTTATTCAAGCTTTTCAAAGAATTTTAAAATGTAACTTGATTTAGATGTTCCAGCAAATCATGCCATATTTAAGAGCTGGGTTTTGTCAGTTTTTAGTAACTTATACTTGCTACTGTCTTTTTTTGAAGCAGATTAATTAGAAGCATGATAAACCCAATTGGAAAAAACAACACTGCATTTATTGGGTGGATCTTTATGGTTCAATAAATTTTATTTTGCAAGTCTCCTATATTTAGCCTTCTGGTCTGTGACTGGGCTCTTAGAAACTATTGTCATATAAATAATAATTAGATGGAAGTTAAAAACAGCATGAACAGTACTGAACAAATAAAAATGATTACAAATGTGTCTGTATCAGTAGGAGAGAAAGAAAGTAAACCTACTTCAAATGTTTAGATTTTCATACCTCATTACTCGGAGATGAGAAGTTTTTGTTTAATGGATTGATTAAACAGAATTTTTTCCCCTTCCTCAATCCACTTGTTTCTTCTCCTGTATTTAACAATTGACTGCAGTTCAGAGACCTGCTGAATTTGTTAAGGTTTTCACATATTTTATTCCTAGACAGTTTTATCTTCAGACTCCCAATCATCAGATTGAACTCATTAAAGGGAACACTTCTGGGTGCCTCACACCAGTATTTGTGAGCTCAACCTCATGCTATCCATAGCATGAGATGCCAGTCTTCTGACACTGGTTCTGTTTAAAGACAGACACTTGGACCATCGGCAGTAAGGTATGTTCTTGGTTTCAAGAGCATACTTTTGAAGACTTTGAAGACAAGAAACAATATAACAACTTTGCAGACAGCAGATTGTGGGCGAAGGTGTGTAGTCAGCATTGCAGAGATGAGATGAGTGCTTTCCTCGGTCTCTTCAGCTACATATTAATCAACTCAAATATTAAAGATCTGTTAAACGTTGTTATCAACAATTACTTAGACAAGGCCAAACTTATATATGTTTATAGCATATGTGGAATTCATGTATTTACAGTAACATTGGTTAACTTTCAGAGAACATAGATAACCTTTTTTTTATTTCTGTATCATAAACATTTGATTTAGTGCATTTTTATCCCTCCAAGAGCCAAAATTTAAAAGGGGAAAAAAATCAAAACAAAATATAAGGTTAAAAGCTTTTATTGAGGGGCCTGGGACGCATGCCTACATACTATCACTTTCTTCTTTTACTTCTAGGTGTTGGTAACTGAAATTTCCCTTTGGTACGGCATATGACTATAGTAACAATATGTCTGTCTCCTTAGTGCTTGTTGGCAGTCTAGTTTTCTTTTGTTTGTTTAAAGTAGAATGGAGCTGTTAAGGCAGTAGCTCAGGATGTGCAGTGCTTGGAGCACTAGTAAAGTGGTTGAGACACTGCTGGCAGCAGGAGTCTGCAAAGAAACCATCATATTGGAACAAAAACAGCTGTCTGCCAGCACCATAAACTTTAGGAAATGTTGTGGGTGATTAGTTGCTACTCCTAATGTGTGAAAGTTGGCCTGACTGCATACAGGCAAAATAAACTCCCTTTTAGGTCTTGCCACTCATACATAGAAATCACAGGACATTATGGGATTGATTATAAGCCATAAAAGCCAGGAAGTTCAGTTTTAGAGTGAAAACCATGGCAATGACTGTCTCTCTCTATTTGGATGACATTGTGTGAAAAGCTAAGGTGAAATGAAAAGGAACAGGAAACAAACCTCAGATGGGAATGGGACAAAAACTCTAATGGGAAAAGCAACTCAGTCAGGAAGGAACACTCAAGCATATAATATAAGGCACCTGGCCTCTCTGAAACTTTTGGTTTTTCAAGTAAACTTTAGTGGTCCTGGAACAATAGCACAAGACCAGTTCAGCAAACACACATTCTGCTGAGTGCCACATAGATGTTTCCCCCAAAGAAAGATCCCTCCCTCTTCCACCATCCCACTAGCTGGAATATTCTGAATAAACACCACTTCAACAAAAGCAAAAAAAGAATATGGATTGACTGCAAAGAAGAGAATATGAAAGGGTACTTTTTTATGAAATCCTTCCGTTACAATTTTTTGAGATAAACTGTTTTGAAGGGAATTTCAAAATTGAAACAACTGTGAGTGTAAATCTGGGAATTTAACATGACTTAAAATGAACCTTGTTTTGTGCTGCAAGGCAGTTTGAATATTTTCTTTGTGAGGAATTTCTCTTGCTGAATTGATTATTAAATAGAGGTGAAAACTGAGGGCAGAAGGTGGGGCTATTTTATTTTTTTTCTTTTATTCCTCTGATTCTTCTGCTTTAAGCAATCATAACAAAGATAAATATTTATATAGCACCTGCCAGTCTATAGCTTAAAAGCACTTAACACACTTTAGTATATACTATTGCACAGAAATAGAAAAAATACAGTTCTAGGGTTAAAGGTAATTTCTAGTTGATAGCGATGCTGGAAAACACAAAGTAAACAGGGTTTAGAGCAAAGTAAACCAGAATTAATTCCTAGTATGAATAAGTGGAAGAGCAAAGCTCATAGTTCCACTGCTGCATAATTTGTCAGTGGGATTTTCAAAGCCTGATTTTTCTTGTCTTTCATAAACAGGCTGTAAATCTTAGGATGGTTTAGTACTTACTCTAACAAAGGGCAAGACTTTATTCCCACAATTTAGTAAGATATAGACTTGGAAGAAATAGTAAGATCTGAGTCTAAGCGCCTGCAAGGGGTTAAGAGGAGCTGTAGAAATGACTTATGTTTTTGCCTAAGCAATAAAACCACATTCTTGGGTGGGGGGAGACTGTAATATTTTGGAGTGCTTTTTCCTCACAAAAATGTCACAAAAAGATTTTCTTTTCTTCAGCATGATCCACTTTATTGTATTTGCAAGAAAAGTAAAGGAAATGAAGACTTTTGCTCTCGGAAATGCCATTTTTGCTTTTTAATGCTAGTCAGCAGCCCAGTGATTTAGGAGTCATTCTCAAGAGAATACCAGGATTACCAAATGGTATCAGAGAAAACATCTGCTTTTTCTTTTCTTTTTTTTTTTATTCTTACTGGTTGACATTTACTTAATAATTAACAATTTACTAGAGAAGTCTAGGAAACAGCAGAATCAGAGCCTTTAGGTAAAAGTCCTAGAGGTTTCCTCAGAATCATAGAAGCATTAAGGTTGGAAAGGCCTTTAAGATCATGGAGTCCAAAGCTTGACTGAAGACCGCCATGTCAACTAAACCACAGCACTAAGTGCCACACCCAGTCATTTCTTGAACACTTCCAGAGATGGTGTCTCCACCACTTCCCTGGGCAGCCCATTCCGGTTCTAAAGTCATTCTCATACTGTGAAATGCATACTAAGCGTTTCTGGAAAGTAGGACAGCTCCAAGAGGAAGGCATGAAAAAGCCCTGCCTCCAAATGCCCTGTCTCATAGGACAGATATATTTCATAAACATACGCAAACTGCTGACTTGCATGTGTGACCTTAATTACAGCAGAATGCAACTTTTCTTTTTTCCTTTTAAGCCAGTTAGGAGACTTTTTTCTTACTGGGAAAACTATTTTGAGAACCAATTTAAATATCTTAAATGATTATGCATATATACTACAAAAATGCTAAATTTCACCTTTGAAGTAGTTCTTAGTTCTTTCTCTTCCAAAATGAAAACAAATGAATAAAAATTGCTCTGGATTAAAGAGGCATACTCTGTATTTCCTTCTTAGCAGAGAGATACCTCAGTCCAAGATCATAAAAGAACTTGTTTTGTAATAAGCAGCTTTGGTCCCTAACAACTTCAAATGAGGATTCACAAATTCTCCATCACATCTTGCAGATCCCTCAGGGTCAGTAGGAATCTATTTACTCCCTGCCAGATATATTGTTCCAAACAAGCTGGTACAGGGCAATATGTGCTACATCAAGACACCCTGGTCCTGGGGTATTCTAGTTCTGTAGAGACAACACTTACTACTCTCTGCTGATGTTTTGATGTTTTCTCCACACTTTCTAGAAGGCAGGGCTGTTGCTCGCCAAACTTGCCTCCTGCTAAGGAGCCATGTATTTCAGAGCCTTCTATAGACCTCTAAACAAGCATAGTGTGCTTTGCCACAACTCCCTAAGCTTATGGAGATGGCCTCAAGCCTGTGAGAGAGCTTAGTCTGTCTTGGGCAAGTCAACCTTTTGGCACCTCTGCACCCTGGGATGGTGCTCTGGCATTGCTGAATGTCACAACCGAGTTACTTTTAGGTACGTGACCCAAGGCAGAAGTGATGCACTGGACAAGCATCACCCAGCTGTAAGATCCTCCTCAGCCCCAATCTCTCAGCAGCCACAGCCTTGTCTCTCAAGGGTCTGGCCCAGCCTTCAGGCTGGGAGCAGAGAGAAAAGCAGGCTGTGCCTTTCCTGCTGAAGCTGGGCCACGGGAGTGCAGGATGCTGTGCCTCAGTGTGCGAAGGGAAAATCCCCAGCCTAATTGCTGGGGCATTTCCTTCAGAGGAAGACTTCCATTTTGTCCCTGTTCCCAAGCCTATAATATTGTAATATAGTGTACATTTAAGAAAAGCGAGTAAAACACAAAAGCAGAGCTGGGACAAGGGGCGGGAATGCCGAGTTTCCTTGTCCTACTAACTGCAGCAATCACTCTCTTTTCCCCCTTGCTTTTCCCATGTCAATTTTGCCAGGGTTTGGAGAATGGTATCAGCCTCCTTACCGGGGTAGGGCTGGAAAGCCCTGGCCCCTCATTTTCTGTTGTCCCACTCAACTTCCTAAGCACATGTAAGACACACCACAGCATGAGAAGCATTTCCACAAATTCTCAGACATTTTTCACGTGAAAAAGAGCACGTGCTCTGAGACTCCTGTGATCACCAATATGGGGAAGAGGTAAGACTTAAGGTCTTCTCTAGCATTTTTCAGTAGTTGACATCCGTTGTTGCCTGTTCTGCGTGGTGGCTACAGTGGAACCTGTTCCTTAGCACTTACTTCTCATTATACTTTTAAAAGGACATGTAAGCAGTTAACTTGGGGTTATAAATTGCACAGAAGCCTAAAGGTTACATATGGTAATGCTGTCCACCAAGGAGCCTGTGCTGTTTTTCAGATCTGACCAAATGTTTTACTGGGAAGGCCTTTTAGTCAATTCTCTGATGTTGTTTACATATATTTTAGAATTGCCATTGCAAAATAAGACCTTTCAATACTCTACGAGCCTCTGTGCATTCCCTACACAGATTTTGCTACGCCATGGGAAATGCTTATGCAAATTGGAATGATGGTAAGGAAAGTGGAAAAGAAAAATATCGGGTCAGGAGAACAAAACTGCATTTCTTCTAGCTCCATCAGCTTGGCTATATTTTCTTCCTGACAGCAACTTTGAAACGGCAAAGGAATTCCTTCAACCAACTCTTCCTGTGACCTAAATGTATAATTGATGAAAACGTATTGGTTACATGAAAGCCTCACAGAAACCACCAGGAAAGCATTGCAGATTATTTTTTCCTCCTTTTGCCACTATGTTTTTACAGATGTGATGTGTGGTTTAAAGAGCCAAAACAGACAGTCATGCTTTAGCCCGGCCAAATAGTCCAAACAAAGAAAAAAGTTTCTTTCTTTCCTCTCCCTTTCCTTTTCCCACCACAATATATCAAGGAAAAGAAAAGAAAAAAAAAAGCTTTAAAATAGTATACCTCAGAAAATTTATGAGGAAAATTGCACGTTTAGAGCAAACAATTATACAGCTTTGATTCCTGCAGGAGTCAGAAGTGGACAGCAAAGACACTCTGGTGGCCTCTCAACCTGAGCACAGCTGGTGGCACTGTCGCTGTCTCTCGGCCATGCCGAGGACTGGAATGCCACCTAGTGGGCCCCCGCCCGAACCCACCGCGCTACTGAATCCCTGCTCATTATCCTAACGCTGGTTAATAAACATCGTGGCCAAATTTAGACCCTGGAGCAGTGGGTCACTAAATACCCGGTGCAATCGGTGACGCACTGAACAGAATCAATAGAATCACAGAATATTTGAGTTGGAAGGGACCTTAAAGATCATCCCGTTCCAATGGGACACCTTCCACTAGACCAGGTTGCTCAAAGTCCATTCAACCAGGCCTTGAACACTTCCAGGGCTGGGGCATCCACAGCTTCCCTGGACAACCCTGGTGCCTCACCAGGCTCACCGTAAAGAATTTCTTCCTAATATCTGGCCTAAACCTGCTGTCCTTCAGTTTAAAGCCATTCCCCCTTGAGGAGTGTTTGCCTCAGCATCTTGCAGGGGTACCTGAAATGTCATCTGCTGGTTCAGAGGCAGCACAGATTCCCTGTGCGCCGCTGCTGGCTTTCCTTATGCACATGAGGTCGTGGGCCTCTCTCAAGTGTCCTCTGGTACTTGAATACCCTATAACTGATAAGAACTCCTCTTTGAAGCTCATAGAAAATCTGAATGTAAAGACATCCATGGGGCCCTTGTGGCACTACAGGACTGATATGAGGATAGACTATGGCTGGCTGCTGTGATAAACTGCCATCCTATTTTGCTCAGCACTGGTGGAGCTGTGGTAGACACAACAATGGATTTGGTTTTCCATTCATCTCAGAAAGGCAGATTTTATGCATCTGTAAAAAAATAAGCTGACTGCAATTCCTGGTGTAGCTGTGACGTGTGATGCACGCACTCACTGAGTACTCCTCCTCTGACAAACTGTGAGCTTAGCAGGAGGGATCAGTGGGAAGGAAATGGCCAGCCAGACTTCCTGAGCACCAGCTTAAAAGTAAGTCCCAACAGGGTGGATTTTCAGCCAAATTCCACAGTTCTCTACCTTCCTCTGTGCATTCCTGTTCCCAGAGCCCTACACTGTCAGGACAGTGGAGGTGGGAGGAGGTGGCAGTGGCAGTGGCCTCCAGCTCTGCTGGGGAGGAGGTGACTGCACTGCTGCTCTAATTGCTACTTGCGTGATACCGTAGAGCACCTGGTGTTTCTGCATGTGGGGCTGGGTGTGCCACTGGTTTGAGGGAAGGGAGTGGTGCAGACTGGGCTTTGCTCAAGGGTCTTTGTGCCAAGAACCACACAAAATGAATACATAAATGTATTGCTGAGGGAACAGACAGATGAAGGCATTGCACTGGTAGGGTCAGGAGTGGAAAGGGTCAACCACTTGTTTCCTGTCCCTTGCCTTACAATACTGAGTTACAATTCCCCATTTAAAAAGAGTAAACTTTTGTAGGGGGGTGGGAAAAGAGAGCTCACCCTTTTGAGGAGCCGCTCTGTGTGATCCACAGAAGGGCTGAGCTTGTATTTGTCTGTAAGTGGCTGGCCATCGAGCAGCCACACATGTTCCATGCTGGAGCCCCTTTGCCATAGGCAAACATTTCAGTCTTGCCCCTCACTCCTTCTGTGTCTATCAGTCAATCACAGCTATTGCAGGTTTTTAACTGGAGAGGATGGTCAGTGTCAACAGGTGGACATGGTTCAGCAGGGAGGCAGATGGCAGGCAGGAGCCATGGGCTCAGTTCTCACTTCTCCATCCAGTGAGCAAGTGTAGCCACTTCTAAGAAGCTTGTTTTCATCCCTGGCCTGATGTATATGTTCACGAAGAATAGAACAGCTTCAGTAAGAGAGGCAAAAAAACTTTATAGTCTCATGAACGGGGCATTCTCATGAGAAAAAAAGGGATCTTGGCAAAGGAACAATTCCCCCTCTCCCCCATATTGTTGAAGCTTGAATACCAAGAAGGCAGAATTCTAACATGAAGATGAAAGGAGAGCAAATAATATATGTTACTATGGTCTGTAGGTACCAGGCCATCAGGTGAGCAAGCTGGCCTCTGGTCCTGCTCCCTCAACACCTTGTCTTACAGTTCACCCACACTGAATGTTTATACAGTGGAAATAGTACTGGGAACTAGACTGTAGCTTAGCTAATGACTTTGTTCCTGACAAATCTGCATTCTCTGCAGAAGTCTCACGTGAATAGAAAGAGCAGATGTGATGACTTGTTTGTGGGGTTGGGTGCTATTAGAGAAAAGCTGCAACAAAGAGGCAGAGGGCGTTGGGACTAGAGGCTGAACAAGGAGAAAAACAGAGAAGTGAGAAAAGCAGGATGGGATGAGGGTGTTAGTTACCTGTCCTACCTGGTTATCCTTCGCAGAGGGAAAACTGGTACTCTTGGAATGGTGCCTTTTTGTCTGGAAGGAGGCAGTCTGGCATGAAGAGATTTACTCAACAGGTGTTTTTGTAGCCGTCAAATATGCAGGAATTTCTATTACTAAGACCTGGCTTGACAGAGAGTAAGGGAATGATTTCATGTATGTTCCCACAGGCTTGAAAAGAGGAGGTGCAGAGGAGATTGTGATTTATTCCTTGTGTTTCTGTGACTAGTGCTTTCTAGTAGTGTTCTTTAAAAGTTGAAATGGGGCCAAAACATAATTCATAGTCAATGTTAATTGTCTATGATATGAAATACTCCAGCCAGACTGTTTATACCTTTGTTCTACCTCTAATTATAGTACCACTTGAATCAGTTAATTGGGTAAATAAATAATTACCAATAATTTGGGTAAATTGTATTACGAAAGATATGTTTAAATGTAGTACAGAGATCAAAAATCATTAATTAGTACAGTAATCTAAATGGTGATTGATCTCAAGCAGTGACCGAATAGGAGATGGTTAAATTCTGGTCAATGACAAATTAATGTTAGGTTCACCTTTACTTACATGGAGCTAAGTACTGAGTTCAGGCTACAGCAAGGCCTAAAAGTGTGATGGACCTCCCAGTATGCTGATTACAAGAGTATAAGCAGAAGCCTAAGTTCCCTATGACAGTCAAGATACAGGATCTGCATCTCAACATGATTCAGAATAGCCAGCTGAGTTATCTTTAAGTAGAAGTCTACAAACGCCTGTAGGGCAGTGCTCCTTCTGGCTTGCCAGAAAGCCAACCAGAGCAGCAATTAGCAAAGAAGGAGCTGTACTACAGTAACTAAATAAGCTGCACTTTTATCAACACCTACAAGACCCGTATTGTGTGGATTAGGACATTTACATAACATTATAACTGGATTCCAGCTCGACCACATCCAGAGAGTCTCTAACCATGAAGCTACTGTAAAAAAGGAAAGGGTTGGTGATGGCACCTCTTGTGCTTTGGTTTTTTTCTGGAGGTCACTGCAGACCAGGGCCATTTTGAAGCCTTTGGTAAAGTTTGTATGCTCTCCCTCGTCCCTGAATCACAGTAGAGATTAGGTATCTCTCTTCCCATGCTTGAGGACTTCAAGAGTCTGGTTGCCCCTTGCAATTCATTCAGCAATTTTGGATTCTAATGGCCACATAATCAGAGTGTTGGGTAAGTAAAATTTGCCTCTAGGCAAAATGCAACCTTGTATATTCATAAATCATAAGGCTTAATAACCTTTCAATCTTACCTGTTGTGAATTTTTAGGAGTAGAGAACCACAGTTCACCTCACTTTTTAATAATTTGGAATGGTCGTTTCACACGACACAATTATTGCAGCCACTCATTTTTTCTGCATTTATCAAAGGAGAAACACTCATCTGGCAGTTGATGCACCAGCCCTGCAGCACTCCACATCAAACTGTGTCAGCAGAGTCACAGTCCAGTTCTCACCAGTAACTATTGAAAGAGTGACTATACTTCAAAAGGGGAAAACATTGTCTTTTAGAATACATTAGGAAAGGACAACAATAGCATTGGCTGTAGTCAACAAAAACAGATACAATTTTAGCTTGAGTTTAGGTATTATTCCTCCCTAGTTGTGAGACTGGCCAGTGAACACTTCACAGGGGATGGTTCTCCTGAGAGTGAGATTGCTCTGTGGATATAACTTTGAGACAACGCAGCTCTTCCTAGCTAAAATAGTTGACTGCAGTTTTCTAAGCAATCTGCACATTTTTTCCTGTGGCCATTACTGAATCTTTGTGGATTAAGAAAGACTGGTTAGTCTGTAGGGTATATATCATCAGCTGGCCCACACAAACATTGCTCCGAATGTTGTGTAAGCCAGGAACAGACCACAGGGCTTTGCAAATCCCCAGAGGGAGCTGGGCACTGACTGTTCAGGCTGCACAATCATTTTTTCAAATGAAACACAGCTGAAGTGTCAAATACTGGCTCTCCCAGAGCTGGCTGTTCCCTATGGCAGTCTCTTCTTAACCAGTTACCTGCTGCAGCTGGGGAAAGCTAGTGGGAACACTCAGATTGTTTTAACCCTGACTATATGAGATAATTCTGAAGGACGGCAAGCATTGAAATCATTACCTGTGCTAAAACTGTGCTTATAATATGCTCAGATTGAGAATAATAATTATGCTCAGAATGTAGTCAGGTTAAAGGAAGGAAGGATGGAGAGTTACCCAAATGCTGCAGCAACAGGTCAGCTGTTCCTGCCTAAGAGCCCATAACTGCTTCAAGATAGAGCTCTCAGTCACGTCCCCGCTCCTGGTTGACTTCACTGTGAAGTCAGTAGTTACTGACTGAGATGGTGAATACATAGAGGCTAATTTGCGCAAATGCAGCATCTATTTTTTATGAAGTTAGTCTTTTTGATACTGCATTAAGGCAGCAAGCCAAAAACCAAACAAAAAACTCAGTTCAGCGTATAAGCAACACTGTATTTGCCATATCCTTCAGTAAGCAACAGTGCAAAATCCCATATGCCACAAGCAGGGTCCATCAACCAGAGGTGCACCTTTCTTATCTGGGATCCAGTGTCTGTAAGATTGTGCTTAGTGAGCCTCTGGGCCACCACAGTGGAGAGGACCTGGAAGCAAGACCTCATTTGGAGCAGAGTAGCAGCCCAAGGGAATAATATAGCTTGTAGGAAATAAATGGAAAGGAAGAGCCTCCCCTAAGGAGCAAGAAGGCACATGGATGGCAACAGGCTGTTTGGTTTGGATGAATTGAGGAAAGGCCAGGATACGTGGCACACAGCTGTACCAGGGCAGCTCTGAATTCCCCTCAACATTTCCTATTCCATTTCCCAGCTGTGCCATTGCAAGTAGGTCTGATTCTCATGACGAAAGCAGTGGAACTGTTACTACTTAGTAAAGTTGCTGTATGCCTGATGTGTCCTGGTTTTTCGGCATGTTTTGGGCTGGGTTAGGGCCACAGCAGTCCATGGAAGAAGCTGAAGGCCCTGGGAATCCAACACCAGCTACTGAAAGGAGTACTTTAACTTGGACTAGGATATTGCTGGTATATCAATTTTAGTTACTGTGTTGATCAGGATCAAGCCCATATTCTTTGCTACTACGTAGAATTTAGCCTCTGACAGAGATTTATCGGATGTTTCATCCAATTAAATGGGCATGATTGAACCTGTAATTTTGTCTTTGATCTTAGTTCTGAATTAAAGTGCAACTGAAAAATGTATCCAAAAATGAAATCATAGAAGTTTTGCAACATCTACTTTTAAAGAAGTTTCATGGTTATTGCAAACAAAGCAACTTAGCAAGATAAATCTTTTTTCCTTCTCTTTTTAGATTTCTGAGGGATTTACAATGCTGAAGTAAAAAAACACTTTTCTCTAAAAATAAAACAGCCAGCTGTCAAGGCTGATTCTTTGAAGTCCACTGCATGAACTTTACCAACTCCTTACTTAATATTAACTAACCCATAGCTGAATTGGATATCCTAAATCATTCATCAGTCTTGAGTTATCCCTATAGGTGGGAAAAGAAAACATCAAAATCATACAAAGACACTTAGTGAAATACTTCTCTAATTAATAAGATGTCCAAGAAATGTCTCCAGTACTGTAAGTCAGTTTTATTTAAAAAATAGAGTCCAAACATTGGTTTTTCATTAAGGTGCAACAAATACACTGTTTTCTACAATTTCAAACAAAACCAAAACCAAACAAAACCAAAGCAAAACTGTAGTCATAATTATAGTGTCATTCCAACACGGAATCCTTGAGCCTCCTGTACTTCTTAAACATTCTTTTTCTGCTTCATCAAAGCATTAGAATTAATAATTAGTACCACTATGACAGCCAAAAGGTCTGTCTAATGTCACCTGTGTTCTGTACTTTATTATTAAGCTTTCTGGTACAGGTTGCTTCAAGTACGCATCAGGAGCCGAATGTAACTGAACACAGTTCATGCAAAACAAAGGTACAGTACTGAACTTGCATCACTGAAAGATTTTTATACTCTTGTTTAGTTCAACATCTTTGAAGGCCAACTGCTTGAACACGAAGATTGAGCTGAGGTTGGATAAAGTGAGCAGTATGTACTGAAGTACTTATGTAACTCAGATTGATCACTCTATGTGACTATCTTGAGCTCTACAAATTAAAATAAATAGTTAAGGCTGAGATCTATGCCTCTTAAGAGTCTATTCAGTAACTTCTGAGACATATTTGGGAATACAGATGCAAAACAGTGACCGATAATGGGCTTGTTATGGGGAAATAAATCATTACATCATATCTGCATTTTTTGAGAAAAGCATATTATTGACTTCTATTGAGTGTTCCCCTTTCAGACCCTTATGTAAAGAGCAGTGAAGACTGTAGCATGGAGGAAGTTTTCTAATTAGCAAAGTCTGTCCAGTTTCAAAGCCCTCTGTGTCATTCTAGCATCAGCCTCAGCCTTGATGATAATGCCAAGCAGCTGAAGTCAGCCATGCCTGTGCCATTTCTGGACAGCCCATGCTCTGAGGGGGTTTAACATATTTTGAACAGACACTGGAACAAGGAGAAGCACTACACAGTTACATATCCAAAGGTTTTTCCCTTGACCCCTTAGATATTTTAAAGCATTCCATCTAAAAATGAACATGTTTGATAGAAGAGAGCTGTACACTCATGTACCTGCCTTTTACTTGAGTGATAGTCCCAGGGTCAAACTGCACCCACAGTAACTGCATAAATCTCCATTCCTTCTGTTGTTTCTTACAAACCACCATGCGAGTCTTTTGGATCCTGTTTTTAAGCCCTGAGGGCTCCTCCTACATAGTCTGATAAGACAAGGTGAAGCTATCGCGGGGGTGACTGTTGCTTTTAGTAAATCAGGCCTCTGGGTATTGATGGGAATTGACCACACAAATTTATGCCTATGCATAGCCACTGAGTTTAAGCTGATAATCCAAGTCAATACCATGTGAATTCGTATTCATAGCCAGATTAACCTCAGTTGGGCAACTCTGTACCTGTTTCTCAGAAAATGATAATGTTTATCAGTGTTGATACATCATCATGGTTCTCATTAGCAAACATGGCCTTGAGTACTACAGATGCTCTTCAGAGTTAGCTCTTCCATGAACTACATTTTTAATACTACATGGACTGAAATTTCCTTCACTATCAGAGAAGAATTTAGACCTCTTTTACCTGAAGCCTTGGATTTGATTTGAAATAGATGAATTCACTTCCCAACTTACTTCTCTTGGTTTATGGGCAAAAGAAGTATTTAGAAGTGTTCAGGTGGGGAGAATACATACTCTTGTTTCCTATCGAAACATAAAGGAAGATGAGGACAGTGTTCCTCAAACGTGTGTATTAACATCAACAGCTACAAATGTGGAAAGTAGAACAGAGTCCTACAGTTTCAACCTGTAAACAAGATTGCTGTCAAAAGTCAGGCTAGTCCAAATCCCTTAGATTCTAGAAGTTCTGGGTAGAAACTGACACTTGTACAATGCCCCGCTTGGGTTTAGTTGTGGAAATGAACTGATTTTATTTTATGATGGCACCTCTGTTCAAATGAGGGAATCCAGTGTTTATGAGATTTGTTGCTAACTTGGTGGAGTTTGGCTGCTGACAACTTCATTGAAAAACATAAGGAATAACCTTATTATGTAGCATTTCCTATTTTCAGAAGGAAAGGTTTGCACAGTTCTATAGTTTATATAGTTTCAACAATACCCCCTCAATAATACATTGTAGTGCAGATGTTCAGTTAACAAAAAGTATACACTGAAATATTTATGGGCTTTGGCCAGAGCTACATATATTTGTCAGTCTGTTGCAAACACTATTGTTAAATTGAGTACTTAGCAGATTAAAATTATCCTTTTACTTCCGTTTCTTTTACTTCAACAATTTGGGCCACACTTTGTGTGAATGCAGTGGGATACATGCCAGAAGGAAGTGGGGTCACTGGAGATAAGAGGAGGAATTTGTGACATGTAACTTCAGCCATTAACTCAGCGCGTACCTGACTACTTGCCTCAGGAACACAATAACCATGCACATTGCCTATATGTTAGATCTACAGTCTGCATTTAGTCTGGAGGAAGCAACAGGTTGTTCTGGTGTGAAAGGACACCCCTCATGTCTGTTCATGAAGACCACTCGGACACAAGCAGTTATCTGTATGAATTTGAACAAAAGTACTGGAGGTCTTTGATGCCTAAATGAAGGGACCAGACTCTCAGGAAGTCTGAAGGGGATTCAGGGCATCCAGGTTAGGATGCAACCCTTCTCTAATGTTCAAGCTCACAGCTATGTGCAAACACCGGGCAGTGTGAATTATGCATTACTGAAAGTACAATTTGGTATTCTGTTACTAATAGCAGTATTGACTAAAGGATTGACTCTCTGTATCTCACACAGGACCAGAACAAGAGTTTAGGAAAATTTAGCGTTTTTACCTGAGTGACTTAAGAGTTCCCTACCAGGGTCTGTTAAATCTTTTGCTTTTGGTGCAAACAGATAAATACTTAAAGCTTTGCTATCATCATTTGCATTCTCAGTTCCTCTGATCTTAGCCAGCCACAATGTAGTGGAGAGGAATTCCACAATCCTATGACTGACAGATGGATAAAGAGTAGATCAGTTACAGAACAAGTGTTTGTGACTGTTAAATTAATTTCAGAAATCCCTTGGCAGGTGCAGACAAATGCCAAGAAAGAGCAATGACGAAGAGGACCTAAATGGAGAACCAAGAATCAATGAAGAACTTCATTAATTTGTGAAAAATTACGATCTACAGGGGGAGATGAGTGAGGGATTCAATCTCTTCTCATTAACACTGATGAGACAGGGATATCAGTGTCCTTTTAGTGCTCTTGAAAATTCATTCATAGATACCTATGTTCTATACTATGCAAAATTGCATAGAGAAATAACAAATGCTTACAAAGAAGTCACATTTTAACAGTAATAAAGGGAAGTTGATTGGCAGAAATGCTAAATGGTATAAAATTTAAAGGAGTAAAGCAGGGAGCAGGGGACACTACAGTTTACAGTGAGTTGAAGCGCACTCCTACTCCTTTCTAAATACTTAACTCTGGTCTTGATTCACTTAAAATGTACAAAATAAATGAAGATGACAAAATCTAAAAATATGACAATTTTTTTCCCTTATGAAAGTGGTATTATTCAGTAGCAAATAAATAGCCATGATTTCAGTAACAAAACCAACTGACATTACTCCTATACACTCTCTAGCTTGGAACACAAACCTTTCTATCTCTTAACAGCTGGTACATAAACAGTGTCTGCTACCCTTCACACCTGCCTCATGAGTTACTGTGAACTGGATGCATCCCACTGGTGCTCCTGGCCCTTTGTCTCTAAGCACCGCATCACTTATACCCACCAACACTCCAACTGAGCTGTTGGGAATCTCATTAAGGAAACACAGCTTGATGTCTGCAGCTGCTCAGAGCTTCTAAACTGCCTTTCTCATTAAATAAATGCTCTCCTGAATCCACTCCCTCTGTCAGAGGTATATCAGGCCATTCCTCATACACATTACCTTTTTCTCTTTAAACAAGATGAAACGCCAAACATAGCCTTTGTGTTAATCTAGAAGGGATTCCTTTGGGATTACTTTCTTCTTTCTTTGCCAGTCTAGTTAAACATGATAGATTCAGGGTCCTGGTTTGCCATTTGAGCCATATGTCTTAATACATCCTTTTTAGTTATGATACCCAGCAGCCTCCTAGAGGAGAAAAGGAAAGGAAAGGTCACCAATCATCTCATGTATCATCCAGGTTTTTTTCCTGTTCAGCTGCAAGGACATTTTGTGAGTGCTTCCAGATAGTACTGTCCATCTCATCCATTCCTCAGTGATTATCTTTTTATTAAAGTTCTCACCTCATGTATTTCTACTACCCTGGCCACGGTAATTAAGTGAAATACTTTGGCTTATTATCTCTTTTTGTTGGGAACATGACTGAGTGAGGAGATACAACAACTAACACTTTGTACAACAAAATAATAAGTTTCCTTAGGCTCAGGCTGCAGAGGACCAACAGCATAAAACAAAGACGTCAGTGCTTGGTAACACACAAAGTAAGCTAAAGACAGAACTTCTGTAGTTCTTGCTGTCCAATAGCATAATTCCTTTAAATTTAAAGGATAATTTCTCATTTATGTGAACCTAAATGTGGTATATCTGTCAAGAAAGATGAGATGTCTGGCCTCAAGAGTAAAAAATTTCATTACCCTAAGTATTCAAGGGCTTTTATTTCCAGTCCTTGAAGACCATTAGGCACTGAATTTTGAAACAATAACATTGTTACAGTTTTTCCACTTTTCATTTCATGTAAGTGCTAAAACTCAAGATCAAAATTTCCAAATCCAGTCACCTAAAATCAGGACCTACATCTGTGTCCAAATAATGGCTCTTATTTTCTTAATGCTGAGGACAATCATTGATAGTAACAACTGATACACAAATTTTTTGCGTAACAAAAAGACTTTTTAACAGAAGAATGAATTTTAGTTGTCCATATTTGAAAGTGATGGCTAACTTGTTCTAAAGTTTTCTCTTACTACTAGATCCTGGGATAAGCCACAATGCCCAAATATCTCAAATCCCATTGGAAATACGGGATGTTATTTCTAGTCCACATGATGCAGCTTTTTCTTTCCTAATTTTGTGTTTTCCCACATCCTTCAGCTGTTTTTGGGGGTTTTTTTGAGGACGTTTGATTTATATGCCTTTTTCATTATCCAGGAAAGAAAGTTGATCAAATTAATTTTCCTTCAGAGACACATTTATCACAGTTTTCACAAGCATCTAGTCTACCTGGATGTCTAGAAACAGACATATTCTTTGCAAACAATATTACTTGTCAGACCTGCCTCTGCTGAAAACTGAATGAAAGTGGGTGTCAGAACAGTTTATTTTTTATTTATATTTACCTTATCTAAATACACTAAGGATTTGGGAGAACAGACTGAAACACAAAACCCAGCAAGCAACATTTTCATTCTGAGTCTGACTTCTTATGCTGCCCTGAAGAGACTCTGGTAAGGTTCCCTTATACTTCCATTCATAAAATATGACAAAATTAAAATATTTACTTGACTGTCTCAGAGTCGGTGGTTAATAAGCTACCATCTTTACTTGCCTTTAAACATGAGAAATAGTGGTTTGGTTAAAGCTGAAGAAAATCTCTTCAGATTCTCTAAGTGTGCTTGACCTAGCAACTACTCACCCACTGCGAGTGACGAGACACTGCCGGAGTCCAAGTTTTCGGAAAATATCTACCACAGTCTCCATCGGTGTGTGGTCAGTGACAGTGAAAGGGCTCAGGTTGAGAATACGGCGCAGTTTCAGTGGATGGGGACTGTTGGGTGGCAGTTCTGGGGGGTCCTCAGTGAAGTACACAATGGAGTTGCTCACCACCCCATCCTGACGCTGTCTTGCATTCTCTGTACAACAGAAAGATTGATGTTGACAGTGAATTAGGCTTGATAACAAACGAAAAAAAGAAGAAAAGCCTCCTTTGGAAAGCAAAGGTAGTGGTTTGTTTTTGTCTTTAACATACTGACGTCCCATAAGTTGGGGTTACTGAGTTAACTCGAATTTCCTTGAGACATTGCTCCCTTGAAGAAAATGTAAGTGGTATTTTTACAGACTCGTACTTTTCCTTGGTTGGGATAATGCTTTTCCTGAGTAAATATGCAGCTCATTGCATTCACAAACATCACTAATTCAATTTCTGTCAAATTCAAACGACTGTATGTAATTTCCTCCATTGTGAGAATCACAACAGAAACTTTATTATATGCCTGAAGGAGTGGAGTCAACAGCTGTGTATGGTCCCAGCTGGCTTAGAGCAGAACTTCCCAGTGGTGCTGGGAAAACCTGGACATGGTGAATGGATTTACAAATGTAAAGCTAAGGAAAGACAAACTCTCATCCCAGGGATTCAGGGGTGGTATGCGTATTGTTCTAGACCAGCACACCTCTCTGGCATGCAGGGTAAATTTTGTGGGTTTACTCTCAGTTCCTTAAATAGAGTTTGCATGTCTAGACTTTAAAAGAGAAAAAAAAATAGAATTCTACTTAAAGGAAAATAGTAAAGGGAGGAACAAAATATAGGGATGAATGAGTTTGTTACATTTTTCTCAACAGCACATATTTGACCACTTTTAAAAGTTCAAAAGCTATCATTAATACTTTGATCAAGTGAACATCACACTACATCTGGAGTTCACATCATAAGATAAGCCTTTTACTTTAAAGTATGCTCCAAGAAGAATTCTTAGCACTGAAATAGTTTATTTTCTTTGTAGTGTTTACCTCATTTCTACTCAACACTGCTGGGTGTAAACAGCATATGAGACAGATTTCGAAACTAGAGACAACTTCTCTCTCCCCAGAATAAGCATATCATGTGTTTGGCTCTGAGGTTTAACTCTTTTTTTTTTTTTTGAATAAATTCTTGAAAATAGTTAGAATTATTATCTTTTATTAACACAGGTTGCTTCTGTACTTGAGATATACAGCAAATCAGACATACTCAAGCACGTGTATATATTCTTGGAGCTCATTGCCATCAATCAAAGTGCAGAAACCTGCTCCTGTGACTTGTAATGTGTAGACAGTAATGGTTTCCAACATGTTCCAGCTGCAATTTTTTTTTACATTTAACGATCAGTGTCTTGTAATATTTCTGGAACTGGAGCAGTGCTGGGTCAAACCTAATATCAGTACAGTATATGATTTTCAACCTTCTCACCCCACATATTACAAGCCCTATTGCAATTTATAGGAACGACACTAGCTTTGTCTCAGCTTGCTTCGATTCATACATCTAATTTCAAGTGTGAATATGCCTGCATAGTTCTTTGATATACGATCTGTGCCAAGAGGTAACATTAATCAAACTGAAAGTAACTCCCACCCTTTGATAAAAACCTTTGACAGCTAGGTATTTCCTTCCCAGAGCTGCACCCAAAGAAAGAGGGCCAAGCACTTCAGTTACCACATTGCTGTTCCCAAGGCAGCAATGACCCTGAACAACAGTGATTAGCCAAAGTCATGATTTCACTCTTCCACATCAAATACCTCTCTGGAGAAATTTGAATGATATAGTACTATGGAGTAAATTCAGTGGCATCAGAAAAATGGTAGATTTTGTGTGCAGTCTCACTGGATGGGGGAGTAAGAGTAAAGGTAAAACAGAGGAACAGATCATTTTTGTAGTCAGTGGGTAAGAAAAACAGATATAGACTAACAGAAAGAGCAAAGCAAATGGATGACCATGTCTGGTTTAAAAGAGCAATCTATGCAGAAGGCTCTTGTCACAACTAGAGAGTGAATTAGTTCTCCCCAGTGTGAAACAGCCTCTCATATTCAGGAGTTCATATTTCACAGCCTGTATCAACTATGCTGGTCTCTCTACTCCATGCTGGGAAAAGTATATTATACTGGTCACCTGGCTATTGTCCAAGGCTCTGCCTTTTGTACAGTGCCTTTGGAGCTGGCCAAATTTAAGAAAAGCTTTACAGGGTCAAATATTCCCCTCTGTAAGACTGTAAAAGTAGGTGCAATCTAAAATGTAGACACCCATTCCCAGAGGGTGACTCTGACGACCTGATCTGCCTACGTACTCAACAAGGAACAGTGGAAGGATCCAATCCTCCTGAAGACACTTCTGAGCAATAGGGAATGGCATTGCCATTCACTTTGCAGGCACTGGATGCATTACTAGGGCACACTCAGTGCTCTGCTCAATAAGAAACTCTGTAGGGGCAAATCATGAGGCAGACAGCTGTGTGTGAATGGGTATCTGGCACAGGACTCGGCAGCTATTGCCATCATCCAAGAAGTCACATGTGTGAGGGAATTGGAGTATTCCCCAGAGTATTCCCTGGACCACCAGGGAATTGCTGATGTACAAATAATTGGGCCTGAGAAAAACGCTGAGGATTCTTGGTTGAAACAACATCTCTGTGAAGTGCAATGTGTTGCTAGGTGGAGATACAAGAGCTAGTTTAAACTGAGGAGGCGTTCTGCAGGGCACAACGCTGTGAAAGAAGAGATACCGGTGAAAGAAGATATACTGGTGTGGGCCTGACTCTGCTTTTCAGAAGACCTCATTCCCTGGCTACAGGGCTGCACAGACGGGGCTGCACAGATGGGGCTTACGCTGTTCCCAGGCGTAACTCCAGAATCTCTGGATGCTGCCAAGCTGAGCAGGAGAACCTGAACAGGAGAATAGAAGATGCTTCACCATAGGTGATGTTTACCTCTTGGTAAGTAGTTTTATGGTTTAAAGAGACTTGGCTCCACGGACACACAACTATGAAGCAAGCTGAGGTAGGGGTTTGCAACACGTTAGCTACTCTTGTGGTAATGATGAGCTGTGACAACTCCTGCAATACAGGCAAAGCAACTTTGGCCTTCAGTGGAAGAGGACTAGTTATCAAAAAGTTGCTAGCGTGATACAAAGCCACTGTTTTACCCTGATCTGCACTGAATCCATATACTGTGTCTTTCAGAAAAGAGAAACCAAATCAGGATTTTAAGTCACTAAGGCACAAACCATACTGGAAATGTTAACTTTTTATCGTAGTGTCAGCACATAATGACAACAGGAGCAGTCACACTCAGCCCAAGGGAAAAAGGGCAACCAAAGTTCCCTAATAGCTGAGGATTTTAGGAAAATTTATCTAGGCAGATAAGATTTTGATTTTAAATCTAAGTTCTGTCTCACTTCCTATGAAAGACACTCTTAATTAGAACTGATTAGGAGACTATATCCTTTCCTCAGAAAAATGTGGATGGCAAAAAACCAGTTTTTTAACAGGAAGGTATTTTGATCCAAATGTTTACTGGGTTTAATTTTGACTGATTTCTTTGGTATCAGTGCATAGCTGCACATTTTCTCACATCTTCTAGCAAGACCATTCAGCCATGCTGCCATTTATGACCTGAATCAAAAGACTCAGTTCCTCAAACTTCTCTGACTTGCTTCAGAGAACACTGGCATTTTCTGGTTTTAAGGTGAAGGCTCCGCATCCTCACTCCATGCAATTTTCCCACTGACACACCTTCCTGCAAAGTAGATGCAAAAGACTGTTAACTTAGGATGGCAGCAGGTGTTAGAGCCATGACAAGCCTTTGACAGTGTAAAAGACACACCCAGGGTAGGCTAAATGCCCCTAATTAAGGGTTTTTCCTTCCTACAGAGGAATAGAGAAGAAATTTGAAATTCACTAACAAAAGCAGGATAAAATACAAACTATTTTGCAAATGCTATCAACTCTTGGTATTTCCACATTGGATAAAACTTTGGACACTTGGCTCCACAAGGCAGCTTTTGTTACTACCAAAAGAAGATTAGCATTCTGAGCATTTCAGCTTGCAGTCTTGGACTTCCATTTAGGTGTCTTTAAAATCCCCTTACCTTGAGACTGGTATACAGAGGATTTGCGGAGGCTTTTTTTTTTTTTTTTTTTTTTTTTTTTTTTTTTTTTTTTTGCTTGTTTTTGGAGGAGGGAAGGAGGAGCAAAGAATGATGGTGGGCTTTTAAGGAAAAAAATTAGATTCCCATGCTCCTTGAAAGTTAAATTACAATCGTGCAATCAGAAGAGCTGTAGAAGTGGCAATAAAGCCTGTTCTGCTTTCTTATCTTTTGAGAAATTAATGCTATAACTGAATGCAAAATTAATTCAGTTCATAAACTATTCAGTAATGGAAATGACAACTTGCAACATAGAAGGGAAAAAATGAGTAAAGAATTTCTTACTGAAGAGAATTCCACACTACATTTTAAGGGGAGAAAACTGGACTCTGTCATCTCTTCTCTGCTTCTGCATGCAGTATTGCTGCAGCACTAATGACCTTACGCTATGAGATGAGAAGAGGGCAATCAAGTAACAGTTGAGGGTCCTTAAATAAAGTAATATACATTTTAGGCCTAAAATAACATCCTCCACTGAAAACCTTCCTACCTGTAGAGCCTTCATGAGAGAAAAACTGAGATAGCACAACAGAAAGCACATGGATTAATATTTCATCACAAGGTGACAAAAGTTCATGACTGCCCTGGCTGCTTCTGGCAGCCCAAGGAGACTGCAGGAAGTTCAGCATTGCACTGGCTTTCGATCTGGTTCTGACAAAAGTTCTGGCCATAAGACTTGCATTTCTCTCTGTTGTCTCTAGCAGAATTGTATTGTACTGTTTTGAGTGACAGCAAAAATAAGCCCACAAAAGTCAAGCCCACAGAATTCTACCAGGTGACATGATGCAACAGAAAAGCTTCCAGGTCCTAGCAACTAGTGAAAATCAGATTTGGACAAAAAGTTATGTTTGGTTCTTATTTATCTATTCTTCAAGGTGAGTAACACTGCTAACATCCTACCCTATGAAAACTCCTTTCAAAATCAAACTACTGCACACTGATACTCTACTCACTTATTGCAAGAATCAGCTCTCGTCTCTGTGCGAATCCAATAAGTCTCTCTGAGTCTTTTGAAACCACTACTGGAAAGCCATTGTAGTCAGTCTCTTTGATAAGTGTCTCAACATCCTCCACCGTCATGCTGTCCTGCGTCAGAACAGAGAGAGGAGCTTCCCCACGTCTCGGTCTCATCACATCAGTTGCCAGGGTTCGGTGGGTGAATTCATCCTTCACGTCCAGAAAAGGGTATCCATTCAGATGAATGTGAGCTTCATAGATCCCTTCTTTTCCAAAGGCATCTGCCACCCACTTGCTCGTGACAGCTGCAGCCATAAGAGGTACAATGTACTCCAGGCCTCCTGTTAGCTCAAACATAATCACCACCAGAGAGACTGTCATTCGAGTAACACCACCTGCCAACAAGGAGAAGAGTCAGGTTTCTCTAGTGCTGGTAATACATACTAAGCAACTCATTTATATTTTTGAGTCTTATTCATGCTGAGTACTTTGCCCTTAGACTATATGAAGTATTTTTGTGCTTATTTCACTGAAGAAAGATATTTTTCATCTACTACAATTTTCTTCAAAAAGGTTGAATGGGCTTGCTCATGCCAAAGATGCTAACATTGAAAAGTAAACAATGAATGTTAAAAGACCGAGCTTTAAAATGAGAAAGGATGCCAAAAAATAAAAAAATAAATCAGCTATAATGGATACTTGAGAAACTAAAATTGAATTCCATTAGCCTCCTAAAATAACTTCAAGAATCAGGTAAGTACCATGGCTGAGACAGGTAGGAGCATGGAGGGGCGCCTTCACGCTGGCCAATCTATCACATTCACACTGGAGAGAAAGCTAAGCTTTATCTTTGGGCACAGCATGTTACAAAATCCTATGTTAGCATTGCTTAGGGCCGCTGCAAGAGCTACATTATAGCTTAAACCCTAGATTTTGATATCACTAGAGTAATACAGTCTGAACTGTGTACAACTTGGTTTGAGGCCATCTAGGCATGCAGCCATAGACAGAGCTGTGGCTGTATTTTTCAATCCAGTCTTTCTGTATTCATTTCATAAGCAGCCTCTTTGTTCTTCCAGTTTACATTAAAGGATAAAAACAATCACATAACTGTGGACAAGTGTGTATGTATCACTGAATTATTAGGTAACATTTCTTTGCCTCTGTTCAAAAGGTAAATTGAATAAATCTGCTATTTTTAGGCCTCAAAATACAGTCCCATTTTAGAGGAGAGAAATCAGAAACAGGTCATTAAAAGATGCTTTCCATCTAGCAGCATACAAAAAAACTAGACTGTTGATTACATAACACGATGGTCCGGATATGACTTTTGTCTGAGGAATGCCTTAAACTTCTGACTCTGAAAAGCTGAGAGCAGAGACCAGAGTAAGGATCATTTAATACTTACTCCACATCTCTTACTCTAGACAAGACAGGTCTTGGGCTCAAGTACAAGCTGTGACCATTCTGCTGTATGTCTCACCATGCTATTAAAATCACTGCACCTTAATTTAGACCTTTTAAAACAGGGTATTATTGCAGCCTCACCTTGAACCCTGTGTGCGGTTTTGGGCACCCCAATAGAAATAAGACATTACTAGAAAGCATCCAAAGGAGGGCAATGATGATTGTGAAGGGAAAGCTTTGTGAGGAGCAGCTGAGAACACTTGACCTATTCAGCCTGGAGAAGAGAAAGCTGAAGGGAGAGCTCATTGTTGTCTTCAACATCCTCATGAGGGGAAGAGGAGGGGCAGACACTGACCTCTTCACTCCTGTGACCAGTGACAGGATGCAAGGAAATGGCATGAAAATGAGTCAGGGGAGGTTTAGGTTGCGTATCAGGAAAAGGTTTTTCACACAGAGGATGGTTGGGCACTGGAACAGGCTCCCCAGGGAAGTGACCAGAGCACCAAAACTTTCTGAGTTCAAAAAGCATTCGAATAGTGCTCTCAGGCAAAGGTGTGATTCTTGGGGCGTCCTGTGCAGGGCCAGGAGTTGGACTCCTTGGTGCCTTCCAACTCAGTGTATTGTATGATCCTGTCATTCTATGAAGATTAGCAGATCGACTGGAATATCAGAGCACAATTTTTGTGTATTATTTCTTTTATGAACATTAAGATCATTTATCTAGAAGAGGAAGCACTTTACTTGTTTTGACAGTAAAGTTAATACCAGCTCTTTTAATGTCCCTACACTGATGTAGGTGGTCACATCCAAAGGGATGATCCAGACTGTCTATATAACCTCTGGCGAAAAACAGGCCCTTTTGAGGCCAAATTAATCAGTTCATTTGCCCAGTTTTAGATGTGTATCACCAGATAAGACCGATCTTTCCAGTATCTCATTTTTCTGGTTTAACTGTGTAGGGTGTCAAGACAGCTAGCTCAAGAAGTTGATGTCTGCATTACAGACATCAAATTTTCAAGCAGATCCCACCCTTCCTTCCTGTATAACTGATCGCACAAATGATCCTACTTTTCTAATATGAGCGTCCAATTATGAAAATTTTATAGCTCTACCTTGAGTATATCTTTAACTTCAAACCTACCCAATCACATCAATCATGTGTTATGCCACCCCACTATTTTTTCATCAGCAGATGACAGTATCAATAACAACACTGAAAGGAGAAGGAACATACAAGTACAGATGGAGAAAGATATGATCTGGCAAAAATGTTCAGATGGCGTGCTTGTAACATTCCTCTTGCATCTATAACTAGAAATTTGATACATGAGGTATTATTCAATGATCTTGCTTTAATGGTTAACAGATCATTGCTGTTATATCCAATAAATCCTATTAATTGAGTGTAATCCGACATTGGCTTACGGTCAAAACAAAAACCACAATACAGCTCAGTTGACCATAGCGTGACACACAGCCAAAATAACACCCAAAATTTTTATCTTGGTGTAGCTTAAGATTTGGCCAGAGCTGGGAATTTTTTTCCCTGCACTGAGACAGAGCACAGTCTAAACAAGTAAGTAGTTTTAGTCCAGTTACAGTAAATTTCACTACCTTGAAAGGAAAAAACCCAAGCAAAAATACTCCTCTGTGGAAATCTGCAGCCTAAGTTTAATTTTTTTTCTTTCCTTGTCTGTGTTTTTTGGCAGATTACAAGTAGGCGTTGGTGACTGCATCAGTGTTTTTCATGCATGAACCAATGACCAGCAGGTCCCATACCCAAGCAAGCTGCAGCTCCCACCATTGCATAAAGTCCTGGTGTGACACAGTCTGCCCCAGGTCTGCACCAGTTCCTGAAGATGATCCAGTCATGATGGTGATATGCCAGCTGCTCTACTCCTATCCCAACCATCCTGCCAGCTATGGCTCCAACAGCCATGCTAGGAATGAAAAGGCCTGAAGGGATCTGGAATGAAATATAGACACATGAGCACCTTGACAAAAATGACTCGCATCAAACAACTTCTAATTATGAGTAAAAGAACCAAGTTTCCATATTAAATAATGACTCAGAAGGCTGTAACCTCATTGCAGCCTACAGTGCTGATTCCCATGGACATAGGTTTCTCCAGTGACTGAGTTTATGTGGCTACATGGGTATTAATAGCTTTATAAAATGTTAATGCATTTTTTAAAGTAATTTTGAATCCTACCTGCTGCATCACACTGGCTTTGGGAGATAAATGGTGTTTCTGAATAATAGTCTGTTTTTGAAGTCAAGATGCTCCTGGCTTGGCCTTTACTGCCTTCTCAGCAGGAAGTCAGGAGCTGCTGATGATTCTGTCATGGGCTTATGAAGAAGCTTAACTGAAAATAATGTCTTGATTTCACCCTCTATCAGATGGAGCACTTTATGGTTTTATTACTACTTTTTCAGGCTAAATCAGACCAGATTTTAAATTAAATGTCAAATGCAGAATAAAAATCTAGAGAAAAGAGGTTGACTGCTCAGAAGCAGCTATTTCTTCATCTCAGTTTGGTATGTATTTTCCAGGAAACTCTATGAATCATTACTTTGTTGTCTGCTATACAGACAAGTTACAAATCATTAAAACACAGAATTGAAATTAGAAGGAAAAACACAAGAAAAAGAAAATTCACTTTGCCTTGACTAAGTGCATTTCCTCTTAGATGTCAAGTGTACCTGCAAGCTGGAGACAATTTCTGGTGGAAAAGACAACTCAGGTCTGTGACAAGGGCTTGCATGGAGTTTTTGTTGGTTTTAGAGAGGAAAGGTTGTTTTATGTTTTTAATTCTGAAAATACACCTTGGGCTTTCTAGAGAGCTAAACTAACCACCTCAGCATGGTGAGAGGCTTTAGGGCTGACAACAGCAGATGCTAGATCTTACACCACATAGTATTAACTTTGCTAATACAGTTGGATTGAGTCTTCTAGATTTAGTGGATAAACCTGTTTTGTCTCTTTTTTTACAAAATAGTTGAAACTGCCAATTGCATTTAACAAATGTTAAATATATAGGATAAAGAACCAACATTTTTAAATGAACAAGGACAGTAATTGCCTGCCAGTCATAAATGTTTCTAAAGTGAAGGGCTAAAAGATGGATCCTCAGCTCGAGTGTAGTGTTCAAGAGAAAGATGAGACACTTTAGCTTTGAGCACGGTATAAAAGTGAAGAACCAGAAAAAATTCCCATCATCTGCTGCCATCAGATCCAGAACTAAATGATCAGATAATGGGAGCTGTAGACAGACAGATACGTGGGGTTTATGGGCTTTAGCAATCAGATATATAGCGCTCACCACAAACAGTGTGGTATATATTGAAAATTTGGATAAATTGTTCTTGGACCTTTCATCACTCATTTAGGGGGAGGAGGAGTTGTTGAAAGAAAAAGTTACAAATCCAGAATAATCAAATCATTCATCCATTAGCACTCCCATTCATCCCCTCATTTTTCCATGCTACAGTGCTTAAAAATATTTAAAAAGTAGACCTTTTCAGATACTTTTATGTTTTTGTGATGGTTTAAATGTGTAAAATAGTCCATTTAAAGTTATTACTTTCCTGAGCATCACTACCTTGAAGCCCATTAAGACATTAATCCAACAAGACAAACAGCAAAGTAAATAGCCCATATCCACGAGAGAGCTAAAAAACAGCTGCAGTGGGAATCATCTCGAATTTGCTTATAGGCAACAGCGGATTTAAATTCCCATACAGATTTCTTCTTCACTTAATCAAAGCACAGATAACTAGAAGGTGGAAAAGCAGGGCTCATCTCTCTGCTGCCACAGGGGCCCCCAGAGCAAGCCCTGCCAGACAGACCACAGCTGCTGACAGCAACCCACAACAGCTTCTGCACTTGTCCCCCATTTACCTTCATGCCAAAAGTGAATATCGTGATGACAATTTTAAACACCAAAGCCAAGGCGAGCTGCCACATGGCAGAGTAGACTCCGGGGCCAGCAGGTCTGTCGGGAATGTCATCCACTGGCCGGGTCATGTTTGGGTCATTGATGTAGTCGCAGAGCTGTGAGGACTCCAGGGCACCGCAGTCATTGAAGAGCTCCGAGATGAGCTCGCTGGTGCTCCTCCGGGTGTAGGGATTGGGATAGGCGATGATGGCAGTGATGGCCGTAATCACTATGACCTCCAGCACTGGGTATTTCCCAAGTCTGGTGGTTTTTCGCCTCCTGCACCAGGCGATGTTGCATCGGATAAAGAGGGTGCCCCAGAGGCCCCCAAAGACGCCAAGGAGAATGAAGGGGAAGAGCTCAGCCATGTACCAGGGGGTGTGGTACTCCACGTAGAACAGGACCAGTCGGCTGTTCCCAAAAGGATTGATGGACCTCAGTGTGAAGGCAGCCACAAGAGCAGCAAAAAATGACCTCCAGAGGGTTTTCAGAGGAAAGTAGTAGCTGACCTAAAACCAAGCAGAGACTGTAAACATTTCCCTGACTGTGACAGAGGGTGCTTCCTTTAACTGCCATCACCACCATTTGACTTCCTTACCACAGCCAGAACATGTTCACAAAGTTATCAGAAGAGGCATTTTCAGATTTCATACAGGGAGCAGCAACTAGTTAAAAATCAATAAATCTAAATCCAGTGTTGCTGTCTAGAGAGTAGAAGATGCTTGACAGCTTGGTCCATGCATCAGCAAGCTGAAGACTGGAGAAACCTCAGCTCAGGGATACATTTCCAAACTGAATCATGTAATTTGTTTCCAAAAAGCCGGTGCTGCTCTGCTACTCAAATTAGGCTAAAATACCTGGTTATTTCTTACAACTAGAAATCAAAGATTAATTTTGCCTTAGAATTAAAAATAAGCATATAAACATTTGGAAAATAAAGAGTAATCTTAGGAAAAGATACCAAATGAAAACAAATTTATTGAAGCTAGTGAACTTCCATGGCTCACCTCTTCCAGACTGAAAAGTACACCTCCAATCGGAGCCCCAAAGGCAACAGAAACTCCTGCAGCAGCTGCAGCTGAAAGCACCTACAAAGCAAATGTTTACATACAAGGCATGAGTTCTTTGAAGCCCCAAGTAACCAGACAGGGAAATGAAGATGACATGAGCCAACCTCACCTCTCTTCTCTTTCCTTCATTCTTGCTGTACTTGGAGAATAGGCTGCTGAAGAAGTTTCCGCAGCAACAGGCCACATGGACTAGCGGCCCCTCTTTCCCAAGGCTGAGGCCTGAAGATACCACCAGAACCAAGGTAACTGTTTTGATTAAAAGTGTCCACTTTCCCAGGTAGCCCCTAATAATGAACCCACTCAAGATGGTTTTTATCTGGAAAGCAGGAAGAACATGTTGAAGAGATGAAGAAACCTTTTCTACTCTGAACTTTCAAATGGAGTTAAATCTCCAGTGGAGTTTAAAAACTTGCAGACTGCATGAAAAGAGACAGTGATGGGGAGAAAGAAACTGTAGGTAGGGCAGCTTTCTCACAGCAATATCTGAGCAGGGGTTAAGCAGACCACACTTTTACTGCTGTTATGGGTGGTCCCCATAACAGTTGGTAAGGACTCTCACAGAGATCAATAGAAATATGAAACTCTTACATATCTCCTTGGCTTACAAGATCAGAGTTAAACTATACTCAACTTTGACAAAGCAGAAAAAAAGGAAAATAAACAACCACAGACTTTTTCCGGTTAAAACACACACACACAAGTTCTAAATGTTTGGAATTTCTGTACCATAAAAGCATGCAAGTATGATGAAATGAGAAAGTCCAAAAGATCTCATTTTTACACCTTTCCTCTCAATTTTGAGTGTAATTGGCCAGGATAGAGCACAGGACGTGCATGCCACACAGGCTGCAGGGTGGGATTTGGGTTTGGACTCTAGGCCTGGAAAAGGGCTGGAGCTGAGCATCACCTCACAGGAGGGATTTACCCCTTGGAAACTAGCTCTACAGTTAACTATGAAAACTTTTTTAAACCACAGATGTATCAAGCATGTAACAAAGACACACTTGACTACTCTGAAATATGGAGATTATTTAAATATTTCAAATTATTTGCGGTGGGGCTTTTTGAAACATTTGGATGCTTTTCCTTGAGATCAAGAACAAAAGCATGCCAAGATTTCTAAAGTTTGGGCTGTTGATTCTGTCTGCTAGATTCCTAAATAATAATTCCAGTGGTTCCATAGCACTTCTAACAAAAGACTGCCCTGATTTCAAAGATTTTTAGTAGCTCTGCTGATTGAATTACAGGGTTCTTAATTTTAACACCTTAAATATGGACCGAAGCTCAGTAAGTAAAACAATGAAAATAAGTAGAAATCTTGGCTGCCATAATGCTGTCATGCCACCATGTGGATGACATTGTGTACAGGGACACAATTTGCAAAAATGTGCACCAGATACTTTTCAGGCATCCTGAAGGATGGGCATTTTCAGTAGCTTAGGAAAACTTAGCTTTGTAGCACTCCTTCTTTTTATTTTGCTTTTATTTAGAACCTAGCCTAGAAAATAACTGGTTTAGTAACTAAACCAAGTAATTTAATCCTAGGAAAATTCTATATAATTTTCTAGTGAGTATGCGGTTCTTGGAGATGTTGATTTTTATTTCAAGCCTTGAAAATGAACAAGTGTGTGCACTAATCTGTCACAGTGACATTCGAACATTTTTCACTATGAAAATTTAGATAAGCACCATAAAAGCACAGACAAAGGAATGAAGGCAGATGAGATGGAAAGACAATTTTCTTGTTTCTATGTTAACTCATGGTATAGTTCTCGAATGGTAAAAGGTGGTAAATCATAATTTTTTTGTTTTCATACTTGGATATTCATGCACAAAGAGGAACTCACCTCTGGGATTCCAGACCCGCAGGCATAAGGAGCAAACACTCTGACCAAGGAGACTGCCAGGAAAGCAAAACACAGAGCCCACATAATGTACAGAAAATAGTTTAGAATGTAAGCACTTGCACCCTAGAAAAATAATAGAAACATTGTTAGACAAATGCAGGTTGGCAAATCTCACACTTCTACTAGGAGTCATGACGGCACAGAGCCTGATCTTTTCATTTGCATGCTAATTGCTGCTTTTCCTCAGGAAGGACAAATAACTTTATATACTACAACAAATAAGTTACTCACAGAAAGAAGTAGCATACTAATATATACCTAACCTAGTCCATACAGTCTGTTTGCAAGGGACTCAAACACCTTAAGGTGAGCACCTTTCAAGCAGTAAAAAAATTAAACTAACCTATATGAAGTTCCAAAACACAAAACAAATATGTCATAAGGACAAAAGCAATTGGTAATAAAAAGGCACCTAATGAAGGAATCTGCTGTGTTCAGTGTTCACCACACTGGGGGGTGTCCTGGGGGACAGGATGAGACTCTGATACATCCTTTTCTGAGGGCTGGTATTCAAAGGTCAGCTGTCCATGCCGATGCTAATCTTTTCAAATGAGATGCCTGTGTATATCATTAGCCAGTTCAGTTCACAAATGGGAAGGATAAAACCATAAATAAATCCTTTCCTTCTATATGATGCTATCTATGATATGGTTGAAAATAATTTGAAAACACCATAGTTTCTGTAGACATTCCTCAGTCATTTTTGCCCTGGTATTTTAAAAGCATTCCAGTCAGGAGTAAACCTGTCTTCAAACTGAATAGCTTTACGTTTCTGACAGAATGGAAATGCTAATGATCATTAACAGTGGTTGACTGTGCAGTGCCATAGTGAAAGCACAGTCAACAGTGACCTTCAGGCTTTCTACCTGTCTCCAGTGGTCAAGTCAAAAGTTTTGTTAAAAATCTGCCTTAGGATACCACTTTCTCTTTACAGTCAAAATTTTTTTAGATTAATTTCAAAAACCCCACCTACACAGATAAAAGAGAATCTAGTCAGAAGCATCAAATTAATACACAGAGCTTAACCTTCAAAAAATATCTTCTAGCAACATGAGAGTACAGAATAAAAAAACTGAAATGGACCTCAGTGCAGGAATTGGTATGAATCCTTCACCTTTAAGTGAACTCTTCCTACCGGATGCAATTCCAGCTGCTCAAGAATATCGGGGCCCCTGTCTTTGCTCTGCAGAACAGCAGGCTGGATATCAACATTATGATAAATCAAGTAGGAAAACAGGCATTAATCAGTTGTATCATGTCTTTAGTTAACAGAGCTGGCCAAACCCTGTTCCTGGTCATAAAAAAACCCCAGAGCTGAGAAGTCTACCTGTTTTCAAGTCTGTATGGAATAAACCTTTAATGGCATGGATGTTTGCTAGTTTCATTTTCCAGGTCTGTCCAAATAAAAACACAGTAAGGAAACGACTGCCCTTATCCTTACGGGTATATTTGAAAGAAATGCAATTTGTTGAGGTCCTCTGGTGCTTGCTGAAGTCAGCAGCTGGCTTTGCTGATAACAGCAGAAGAGCAATACTGTGTTATCCCCCAATGCCCTGAGACTGAGCAGTCACGGATCCCACACTTGCAGTGATTGACAGGCGGCTGTAGTAACCATGGATCTTTGTTGCTACAGCTGAAGACAGTCTCGTGAATGTCTTCTCCTAGTGCGTTCAATTACAAGCAGCTATGACAATATTTATTCTTCCTCTACAGAAAACTCTGGATATCTTGCCTCAGGGCAAAATCCTCCTGTCAGTGTGAGCCTGGAGTGTCTCCAAAGAAGGCCAATGCCTTGACAACAATTTGGCCCTACTATGTTGAGCCAAAGCTGTAGTTTTGCTTCTAAATTCACTGGAGTCAAATTAACTTTGTTTCCTTTTACTTCTTCTTCTTTCACAACTCAGAAGTCATAAGAAAACTATGTCAGCTCGTTACTGCAATCACATATACACCTACAGTGCTGTGGCAGGACCCCACAAGAGTCCGTATGGCCAGTTCAACCTTATCCCTTGGGACAACTTTCATTGTTACATTTACCAGATATCTGGCATTCTACAGGTTCAACTGCAGCAGTTTCTAATGATTAATAATATGAAAACCTTTGGGAAGTGAAGTAGCAGTAACTCAGTATAGCAAATGGCTCATTTCTCATCCATTATGTGCCATTACTAAGGCCCCGAATCAGTAGAAGTCTTAAGCATGTATACTGCAATCAGAGACCAAAGCAGCCCTTCAGGAGAGGTGATCCTGCTAAGACCTTTCCCATTACTGGCTTGAAAGACTCACCCTGGAAGTGTTAGTAAAGAAGCAAGTTGGGAAACTGAGCAAAATTTTGGGTTTTAGTTTGCAAGACCAAGCAATATTTCAGATCTGGTGTCAGTCCAGTTTAGATACAAAAGGAACACAATTAAAAACAACCCTCACAAATTCAGAATACTGAAAGAAAACACATCCTTCAGGATGCCATCCAGTGCATGTTTTCTCCAGAGGCCCACAGCTCTACCCTGACTCTGTGGGAGATGTCACAGCTTCCAGACTCCTTCCTGTGGAGGTTACAGCAGTGTGTCTCCTCCAGACTGACAGATTCAAGGCTGCAAATTTGAGAACTGGGTTCCAGGTGTAGAAGGGTTTCCTTGTCTTGCAGGTCTCAGCTTCACAGGAGATGCAGAAGACTTGGGATGGGAATACAGTTCATTGCTGGATCCAGTGTTATGATCCCTGGAAGACATGGAGTCCTTTTCTCTCCCCTGAACAGGTGTAAGGTGTCAAAAATGGGGTCCTCAGTTCCAAGGAATTTGGGTTTGGGACCAAACTGAACCTGCAGAACAGGGAAGGTCTGGATACCAGATACTGGCTAGAGATGTAGCTGAAGTGAGTGACGTCTGATGAGCTTTTGATCGGTCAGTGAATCTAAGGTTTTGAAACTCACTGCTATTGAAAAACCCTCTTCCCCTGCTCTTTGGAAGACATTCAGGACCAGAGGGATGAAGAGTATAATTGGCCTACAAAACAATGATTAGGGAAGAAAACATAGCCTGGTAGGTGTCTAGTGTGCTATTATGTTTTCCATAATAATTTATATCAAGCCACTGCTTTGGGCTCATTTTAGAGGAGCACTAGAATGGAAACATTTTTCAAGAGATGCCACAGGAAATGTCACAATTCTCAGTGAAAACATATGTACAAGGTTTATCACAGCCATAAATTGGCAAAACCACCAGGAAGAACTGATCTAAATCTCAGTCCTCAAAACGTCAAATTGAGTTGGCTATGATGAGAAAGAATCACAGTCATGCATAAAAAAAGAAGACGCGTTTGACCAGAGTACCTTTAGGGAAACTGTTCCAAATACTTTTTGCCTAAAATGTGTTCCAATGCGCACTGTTGTTTTACAGGGCTGTTATGTAAATGTCAGGCACAAAGCGAAGCAACACAGAAAAAAAAAAAAAGGCAAATTTGTTCTGAAACTCAGTCAAGTTCAGTGTATTTTGATATTCACTAGAGCCTTCTACCTCTACAGGAATCGTCTCATGTAAAATTTGCCCATATTGTAACACTTTTTCTATGAAACTGAATTTTTACTTTCCGTATTCACATTTTTGTTGGACTGTCTGGGATTCCAGTGTAACAGTAACAGTCAGCTATAATATTAATATTTACAGCATCCATCAGGCCATGACAGCCAGGAACCCACAGATCTTAGAGGCCACTTTGTTCAAAGCTAAGCCAAGATGAACCTTTTTTTTTCCCCCCTACTCTGACAGTACACCAGGGGGTGAGAAGCCCAGTTTGAATACAAAGTGAGTAAAGTTTCACAGTGCCCACCTTGCTGGTCCCTTTCCTACAGGCCATAGCATACAACAGTCATGACTGATGGTTTCAAGTAGCAGAAGAAAGTAATAAATTTTCTCAAGGATATGCATATATATTCCAGCCAGAGTAAGAGCATATCAAACACATGCACAGGAATTCCAAATCCCCTAACAACTGTAACAGTTTCCTCTTCTTTCCCTTCCCACACTTTTTTGTTCTCTTAAATTACAGCATCGTCCCCAGTCCTGTAGCTTTATACCAGGCTAATATTTCTTCACTGTCACAAACACACAACCACTCACACCATGTGTTGATGAAGACCACGGAGAGCCAGGAAAACCTCTGGCAAAGGGAAGCTTGACACTGACTGACAACTGTGCTGAGAGATTTTTGCCTCTGATTTCGTGGTGGGCATATTCAGGACCAGTGAGCACTCCACTACTTCCACTACGGTTAACTAGAACTATGGAAAATTGAGCTATACATATTCACAGACATTCTCAGCTAGTACCACTTGTATTGTAAACCTAAAGCAGCACTGAAGGGAACATGAGTGACACACTTGTATGGCAGTGCAGGTGTCCTCAAACACTGCAAGACCAGACTACCTCCACACTGGGGGAAGATCAGAGACAACTTCTCCAAGCCACCCACCTCCACATCATATTCAGTTTTTGTAACATCCAAGTCAGCTGCAGAAATGAGGAAGAGGGAGGAACCCAAGACAATAATTCTGCCAAAAATTTGACTTGTGAAGGGATCAGTATTACTCAATACATTGAATAACTTAGGTTGGTAATAAAATGTCCTTTTTTGTATTTTTCTTAAAAGTGTCATCTGCTAAATGGTATATAGAAAGGCTTCTTTTGATTATCTTCAAAATTAGACTTTCACCTGTTTTGATTTGAAACAGCATTCTTTGTACCTAAAATTACTACCATTAAAAATAATTTTTAAAAAAGTGTAAGGGAAAAAAATCTTAAAATATAAGTTTCATTTCAGTCCTGATCAGTTTTTCCCCTTCCTGTCCTCTACCCCTGCAAATCTTTCACTTTGGCCACCCCTCAAGGATCCCATTATTTCCCCAGCTTTTGGTGCTAGCTAACTATCTTGATTGATATCTGATTGAGAAAATTATTGTAAGGGATAAACAAGCAATTCTTATGCAATTCCCTCAATTACTCACAGCATCTGAACACATAAAAATCCATCTGCAATCCTGAAAATTTCCTCTTAAATGTATTTGTCAGTGCACATATTTTTTTGTCCCATAAAATAGTGTTTGAAAGGGTAAAAAAAAAAGAAAGCCCAGGTCCCTTGGTGATTATGTTATGCGTGTTATGAAACCTTAGTTTAATACTGATAAAAAGAGAGCGCAGTCTCACAGTTTTCCAATTTCCATCACACTGAAACAATAGCACCTCTTCCAAGCTAAGCAGATTGCTTGTGGAAATGTCTTTTTTTGCAGCGTGCTCAGTTCATTACTTTCTCTTTCAGAGAAACTCTCTGGAGATAACATCAGCAAGTATGTAAAAGGGCATTGCCTGGCCTGCTGTGACCCCCAGCTAATCATGTCTCCCGTACCTCAGACTGGCTTACAAGAAGTTCAGACCATTTCTGCCACTGGGGACATTTGTCCCTGTCATCGAATGTAGTTTCATTAGACGTCCAGCAGCACTGCTCATGGCTGTACCAGAAGGCAGACAGGCAGACACCCTCCTTCAGGTCTGTCATCCAATCCACCGCTAAATCTATCACTCCGGCTAACGTGCCTGGGAAAAGAAATGCAAAAATAGAAATGGGGGCATTAAAAAATATCAAGTTGCAAGGAAAATATATCTAATGTTAATAACGAGGTGGGGGAAAAAGTGATTTGGGGAAGTAGCTGCAATGTTAGCATTCTCAGCCTGGGAAAGAGAAGGCTCTGGCGAGATCTTATTGCAGTTTTCCAGTACCTAAAGGGGGCTTATAAGAAAGGTGGGCACAGACCTTTTAGCAGGGCCTGTTGCAATAGGACAAGAAGTAATAGCTTTAAACTAAACCAGGGTTGGTTTAGACTAGATATGAGGAATAAGTTTTTTACAATGAGGGTGTTGAAAAGACTGGAAGAGGCTCACCACAGAGAGGTGGACGACCCATCTCTGAAAACATTCAAGGTCAGGATGCATGGGGCTCTGAGCAACCTGATAGTTGAAGATGTCCCTGCTCATTGCAGGAGGGTTGAACTAGATGACCCTTAAAGGCTCCTTCCTATCCAGACTATTCTAAGATTCAATAAAAAACAAATATACCAAAGAACTGGGTGCATTTACAAGTTTGCCTGACCCTCAATGTTTTCTCATAAGCTTTTATTTGAAGCATTATCATTTTCATACTGACTGATGGCCAAATAGGGAGGCATAACTGATGTCAGGCCTGATCCTGCAGCCTGTCCCAGGCAGGTGCACCCTCTGGCTGAGATGAGGAAGAATTCAAGCAGGGTCTCTATACACACACTAAGCTGCAGCTCTCAAACCATGCTGTATATTTCAGGGGTAGTGGAGGAGAAGGATATGTATATTTTCCTGTACCCTTTTTGGTCCAAACACAGAAACCTTTCAGAAGGGTGATTTCATTACAGAGGCAATATGGATGACAAATTCTGACTTATGAACTTAACAGAATGGGGCTTTCAATGTGTGTGTACATTCATTAGCAAACTGGCCATGCAGAGTGTAATTATCCCTCAAATCCTCCCTGTATCAGACCAGCCTTTATTTCAGCATTTCCCCGGTAACTACACAGAGCTACAGTGACACCCTGTGGCTGCCAGACACAGGCACGGGGAAACTTGCTGCGGCCAGACGCACAAAGGAAAAGTTCTAGTGTTTTAGGCATTTGCTCCTCGGCAATAACAACCTGCCCCAGCACCAGCACCCTGAGAGCAGATGGGTCCCTACAAACGCAGGAGCAGCAGGAACAGGAGGCTGGGAGCAGCCAGAACACAGAGAGGCAGACCTGCATTCCATCCCTGTGTCCATACTTTCTGGGAAGAATTACATCACCACCTTAGAGAAGAGTTATTTTCCCAAACCCCTCTCATATACAGTGGGAAGAGGAATTAATCATTAGTTTTACAAATAATCATTAACATAATTTCAGGAATTGGATATGAACAGAATTTATCAGTGTGTTTCTGTTGGACTAAAACATTGCGGGTGGGAGAAAAAAAATCTTTGGAAAATGCAAACTGGTTTGGTTTTATGTTTCCATAACTTTTTGCTCTGTGGCTCCTGCTAAGAATGTAATTACATCAAGCAGGGATGGGGGCTGCTCCCCTTTCTCCTAGCAGCTGGGGCACACAAGTGGTTCCACAGCTGGTTTATTTGACCTGGAACTAAATTTTTCTGCTTTTCATTTCTGTAAAAGAGGGGGAAAACACATTTCAAATAATTCAGGCAAGTGGAACCTGATTTTTAATCCAAAGAACAAAAAAACCACCAGTGTTCACAGTCTTACACCTAAGTATGTCTTCTCACGCCCTTAAGAAGGATACTGACAAGGAGTGGTCACCAGGGTAGCAGTGAAGAATTTTGCTGTATAGAAATAATCTAAAGAACTATACAGATACAGTAGACAGGATCACACAGGAAAAAAAAGCTGCAGAACAGATTGATGATGTCTGTACCAATTATTTTCTTTCATGAAGACCCTGCCTTACTCTTTCTCACTCTCTTCCATATTTCCCAAGTTTCTATGGAAACAATGAACCATATTCTTAGATGATGATGAATCATCGTGTTGCTGGTAACTTCAGATTGCATTGCTTACTGAGTCCTGCAGTTAGCTCTAAATTCTTCTCCAGTTTTCTGAAAGTTTCAGGAAAAAAAAAAAAAAAAGAGTCCTCATCCCTCACCAAATGCTGTGCCTCTTGAATCCCTTGGTGGATCTTTGGCATTCTCAGTAATTACCCCAATCTTCAAAGCTTACAGTACTCTTAACCAGCCAATTCGTGTTGATGCTACCTAGCAGAAGGTGTGAAGGAAGAGGGTTTTGAATGTTTCCCCCACTAAAGTCAGTAAACATAATGAAGAACAAACATTCAGTTCTCTAATATAAAAAGCTCAGAGGTACCTCACCCATCTAAGACTTAATTATGCAGCTGATCCTTTTCAGCAATCTGTTTTGCAAACTCCTTTGTGATCCACATAAGAAGGGAAATGCTACATGCAATTTCCCACACAAGCACTCCAGAGAAGAACCAAGATTTACTCGCTCAGTGCAGCTACACATGCATAGAGCAAAAGAGTCCAGTGGCAGCAACACTGGAGAACATGGATTCCTCTGTTTGGCCTCATTGGCTTGTGTTGACTGTGGAGGTGTCACATTTGATTGCAAAACCTGAAAGAGGCAGTTGACAAAATTGATGGGATTCAGGCTTGTAGATCAGCTAAGCTCACTTTAAACTCCAGGGCCTGGGTAAATCACCCAAGCACATTTGGAAACATGTTAGAAACTTTGGCCCCTGCCAGTCCCTTCCCCACGAGTCCCATCTTGCTGCCCTCCATCTCCAGTACAGAGGCGGCAGGGGCAGGATGTTCCAGGGACCCTCATGCCCTGGGTGCTGCTGCTGCTACTTTCTCCTTTCTCTCCCACTCCTTGCCACACTTTCTCCTTGCCCCTGGGAATGCCTGGACCCAGTTGCCCAAGAGCTCACCCAGTGTCCCTGTGGCTGAGCCAGGCTGCTCTCCTTGGAGCAGAGGGAGCTTCTGCCTGTGCAGCAGAAGAGGAACCATGGAGTAGCCAGGCTGGTCCACGCAACTCTGTGTGATTATATAGGTACCCTCATGGCAGGCTCACTTCTTTGAGCAGGCAGTACTTCAAACAACACAAGGTGCCTCTTGACAGCACCACCAACCTCACCTCCTCCTTCCCCCAACCTGGTTAAGAAACCTCGTCTATTTATCAGTTATTCCCCCTCCACATTCATCAAAGGGGTGTTGAGCCCCTGCTGAGGCCAGGGTGGTGACTCTCCATCTTTGACCTATCCCAGAAATGCTGAAGGCACAGAGCACGTGTGTCAGCAGGGCTCTGCACAGGTCAGGTGCAGGTAATTTTTGTTCTCTAGTTGATTCACAAGTCCTTGTCCCAGTGTAAAAAATTCCTAATTTGGTTTGACTCTTTGAGGTACAATGTGTTGCTCTGCATGCTTGTCATTGGAAAGGTTGCAGTAGCTAACAGATCCCAGCTGCAGTTTACCCTCAGCCTCCATTCCCAAGCTGGAAGTACCAGCATTAGATCTTACTCAAGGTCAGCAGCTCTGGCTTTTGACAATCTTTAGTATTTCAGCATGAGGTTTTATTGCAAACTGGAACTGAATCAAACCTGCTGGGATATTAAAATGAGAGTATGTGCATGTATACCCCACTCTCTGTATGAGCCATGGGATTACTGAGGTCACTAGAGCTCTCAAGGGCTCTAGTGCTCTAATTTTATTTGCTGGCAGAATTCTCCTTCCCAGATGAAGCCAAGGCAGGGTTCGGCAGCCCTGGTAGTACACAGTCTATCAAACCTCTTCCCACCTCACCCTCCCACCAAAGCTTTTGTGGAAACAATTACCTCTCTACAAAATAACACAATTTACCAAACATGTCATTTCAGCAATGTTTTCTCAAGAACCTCACTGGTACTTCTGAGCCTCCTAACAACTGTAATAAACATATTAACTTGACAGATGCTGAGCAGGAAACTCCCATCATCCCTTGGAAACTGTGAAACTTCACATCATGCTTTTACCAACCAGCATGACACCAGAGCACCCTGACATCACTGCAAAAGCATAAAAAAATTACATCTGCCTCAGCTTGGTAAGAGAAGTGCAGCTTTCCAAGCTGGAAGATGTGCTAAACTGAAGAGAAGACAGGAGTAATTGAGGAAATTAATAAATCTGCTGTGTGAGTTTGAGCAGGCTGTTAAATATGTAATGTCTGTCTGGCCTGGCAGCAGATCTGAAACTGAGTCTGAAACTGTATTTTGCCTTCACACATACATAAAGAAGATAACCCAGTGGATATAGCAATATATAAAGCTTTTCACTGAGCGTCCACAACCAACATTTTGCCCTCATCATATTTTCCACTTGCAGAATTAAAGTAAGTGATGACAAGGAAAAACATTCTACTAATAAAATTGACTTCTTTAAATCAAATATTCAGAAAGTCAAAGCAGTCCATTGAATATGAAGCACTCGGATGTGTGTTTCGAAAAGCATTAGAAAAATCCCTCTGCTGGTGAATAACATTTTTTCTAGGTCAGCACTCAGCAGGAGACTTTGCAAGTGGATATTTTTGTTAAGGATCGTAACTACACAGATGCCAAGCTTTCTTTTTAGCTTGAAACATCAGTGGACAGACAATGAAGTAAAAAGAGAAGCAGATGGCACTGCAGCAACTTGGGTGAGATGGTTCAGGCATACCTGTAACTCAATACATATGTACCTGCCAGTAGTCCTATGAGAAGCATTACAACCCATCCTGACCAGGCATCCAGCAAACTCTTGATGAACTCCCATATGGATTCTTTACTTTTGCTTGTAATCTGAAATTAAACAAATACATAGATATGTAGCTGATTCTGGTTGACAGTTTTAGAGTAGAATGTTTAAAATAATTAAGCTCCCAGAGTGTGTATACAATTTCTCTACTCCCTGCTGTCCAATCATTTTTTAAGAGATGCTCTGCTGATTAAATTGCAACAGCCCTTTTATATTTACAAACTCAAGACCTCCCACATCCATATTATTAGAAGTCCTCCTCAAGACACACAACAAGGTAGGAAGCACTAACTTTGGAAAACTGCTTGTCTTCCTCTCTACCAGGATGGCTGTGACCCAGGGACCGTGATGCACCTTTACCTTTCGATGGCGGTCAGTGTCTCGTGATTTCTCCCGCAGCCAGTCGATGGTGTGGAAATCTTCGTAAGTTCCAACATCAGGGAAAGGCTCATCCAGAAAATCCATCAGGTTGCCCGAACCATTCATGTCTCCTGCATTGACCATATTAGGATCTGGATGTAGAGGAAAAATAAGAATGTCAATAAATTCATGTAAAAATGACTGTTATCTCCTTTAAAGGTCAAAGTAGTGTCTAGTATGACAAGCTCCAGAAAAGGCTGATGTCATTCTGAATGAGAGAAGCCTTCAGTACCATGAGACTTTATTAATTGGGACAGTTTAGGCTCAGGGGGTTGGATTCATACAACTTAACTTCAGGCATCAGTTTCAGGAAAGTCTGGACGGTAAGAACTACCTGGGCTGCCTCTAGAGACAGTGAACAATATCTGTAAAGGTGCCTGGCAGAACAGTGCCTGCTCCTTTAAAGGTATATGGCCATGGACCTTTTTCACTAATAAGCTTTCAATAAGAATAATCAGCAAAGGAGGAAGCCTGAATAAGGACAAAAATGCAATGCAAATGATAAGGGAGGAGGTGGTAAGAGCCAAACCTGGATGAGGACACATGAGAGTGTAAAAATGTCTCTTCCAGCAAAGTTGTCTGACTGGGGACATTGCCAATTGGAAAACTATGGGGAAAAGAGGAGAAAACAGAATCAAGATATACAGAAACACAGACGTGACAAAGCAAACATGAAGACCATGACCAAAACCAAACCTCGCCGCTGATGCTAATTGAAGAACTATTAACTGTGTGTGCCTCTGGTATACAGGGTCAGCTACTGGTTGAATCTGCCGGAGAAAGCGGCAGACATGTCCCCCAGCATGGGCAGAGACCCCAGGTCTGTGAGGGCTCCAGCAGCTGGGCAGGGGGTCCTGGGCTGGGATAGCTGAAGGATGCAGCCGTGCACTTCTAAAAATTGTTACTCTGAAGAGTGATTACTCTGAAGAGAATACCTAGGGTTTGTAATTTGAAATGGCAAGCCTAAAAAAATCTTTTATCATGGAGTTACTAGATAAAAACCCATGAAAATGGGTAAGAAAATTGGGGACAGATACAGACATTATGAGTCATATAGAACAGACCCTGCAGAGCCTGCAGCTTCTTGATGGACACAAGATCATTTTTGCTCATCACTGATGAGGCTAGCACAGTACCAAAGGCTGCTACCCACTTTTCTCCAACAGACACAGGAACAGGCATGTCACAAGTAAAGAATTTGGATCTTTGAGTCTGTGAGGAAATTTCCCAATTCTGTAACTGGAACAGGCAAAAATGTGTCAGATAAGCTTTTAATCAACTGTCCATACACCAACATGTTCTGCTCGGCCTCCTTTATTTACTGCTTCCCTCCCCACACCCCCATTTTCAAATGTTTTACTTGAAATGTCTCCATGTATTTCTTTGCCCTGGTGGGGACTTTAGCCAGGTGTGATAAATGTGAATATTCAGCTTTGTCAGTGTCTGCTCTTTGCACTCCACCTCCTAAGATTTTTGCATGACACAGACAATGTGCTGAGCACAAGCAGCTGAGAAAGGCATTATCTTGCAAGCAACCAGCAGGTTGCCATTATAACACCATAGAGGCCCTTTTAAGTGTGGAAATCAAGTAATCTCCAAATAATCCCGTGGCATGTTTGTCTGAAAGAGAATCAAGCAAGGGAGTCACAGCCTGGGGAAGGAAACTGAAAGAGAGCAGGTGTCCTACACAGAGCTGCAGAGCACAAACAAGCTGCTGTAGGATTTAGGTGATTTAAAAAGCCTAAGTTAGAAGGAGTGACAATTGAGAACAGGGACACTTCACCAAACAGTTGAGAACTGGCTCCTGCATTTGCTAAGTGAGATGAGAGCCTGAAGGTGGGATGTGGCTGACAGCAGGCAGCTGAAGTTGCAAGGGGGCTTGGAGCCCAATGTCTTCCCAGGATTGGAATAAGAAGCTGAAATTGGGTGAGAGGATTAGACTGCGCTATTAATTTGTAACACTGATATTTTGCAGATCAGTTACTTCACCCTATTATTCCCATGCAGCAAAGAAGGACCAGTGACAGCCATGCAGCTCGGACTGCTTGCCTGCATCAGGCAGCCCCAATCCACTAAATAACCAAACCTCTGGGAACTCTTGCATTGAAAGCGTTGGCAAGTTTTCCTTCATACCACAGAAAATTGCCCAACATGCTAGTTATATCACGTAAAAAATAGCTTTTTAAATATGTTGTCAGTGCCCAGCACATGACAGTATTGTGATGGATAACACCAGGCCAGACCACAAGTATGTAGGGTAATTACTATCTCAGCCTGAATCTACCCCAAAAATACGTGCTACACAACACGTCCAGGGAGAGCAAAAATGTGCTAGAGACCACAGGGCCTTGGAAGACTAAGAAAACAAACAAGCCTTGAACTCTAGGTAGCACACCAGTCCCTGGAAATTGCAGCAAACTGGATGATTGTCAGCCTTAAAGTTCACTTCAGGTGCTATGCTTTTGAAAGCAGAGATATGATATCAGACTATGCAAAATCCAATTTTAGTAAATAAAGCCTGGCTACAGCACTTTTGAACTGAGTACTGCAGAGTTTCCATCTTATGTCCAAGCACTAAGCATCATAAGTATCCCTTTCTTTCTCTTTAATTTGCATGTACTTACCTCACTTCAGCATCTGTAATAATCTACAACATTTATTTCAGAATAAGTTAACTTGCCCTCTTAGACAAGCTTGCAGAGATGCTTCTAGTTCTGCCAGAACTAGAGCCTTACTCCAGTTACAGATAATAATTTAATAAATCAGTTACAGACACTTCAATACACATAAATTAATCTCAGCCAAACTTGAATTGTAGCTGGGTGTACTGCAGCAATACTTCATAAATGTGGGAACTGTTGTGGTGGTACTTGTCTCATCTAGCATGAGAAATCTGCACTGTACTCTGGACACTAAAATCTAGACTCCTTTCATAGCTGAGGAGAGGAAGTGAATTATTGACATTAGAATGAGACAAGTTGTTTCCCAGAAGTGATAATTTCTGTTTATTGATTGCAAAGAGATGTCAAGAGGCAGACATCTTCATCTGATCTAATGAATGCAACAACACCAACTGGAAGGAAAACATTGCAATATTATGACATGCAGAATTGGTAGCAAAGGCATCTCCTCACACTTGAGCATCTAAGAGATTTGATACTCTGACAGAACTTATATACGCTGAAAGCTGTTGAGTCTTGCTGAGGAATTGCCTGACATATGTATTTTGCCCCTTTGTTGTTCCCTGTCTTAGACATCTTTGTTGTTTTTTCCACCACTTTTTCAGATGCTGATGCAACGTAATTTGTGCAAGGGCTAATGTTTCCTGCTTAGTCCCCATATCCTTATCCTAATAATTTCTGGCTTTCCACCAGCTTTTCCTAGGGCAGACATCCAACATTTTCACTGAGCAGCTTGCTATGACTCCTTGAGAAACAGCAGTCACTTGGAGCCCATCACTCTGCAATCTCTTGGGGACATTTTCCCCTTTGCTTTGCCTTTATCAGCTTCGAATTCCGTCAGCCATTTTATTCCCTGGAATACAGTCGAGAGTCTCTCTTAACAGCGACCTCTCATTTTTACCAATTAGCTTAGTGTATCTATAATTGAACATTTGTGTCAACACTCTGCTTTCATCGTTGCAAATGTTCTTTCTAGAAACTGAACTAGAAAACAAAGAAATCTGACTGAATTACATATCTCTGGAACCCAGAGAGTTCTAGCTAGCAGATTTCTCTGCATTTAGACCCATGTCAGACTACTGTGATCCTGTAGATGGAGCAAGGTCCTGGCAGGGATTGATTCACAAATCATGAGAGGTCACAGTGCTAGACTGGGAATCGTGCCTCCTGATAGAGGCTCTCCTGGCTACCACATAACCCTAGATATCCTCCATAAATCTTGGGCCAGAACCACCTGATGGTCAATCCCTGATCTCCCAGCTAGCCATGCTTGGCACCCAGTATTCTGAAGCCAGAAGGAGAGAGAGCTGTTACCCTACAAATGTCAGAGGAGATGCCTGTGAGTTGCTGAAGGGTAAGGGCCAAAAGACCAAGTCCAAAGATTAGCTTGTGAAGTTTTATGACTATAGGAAGCCAGATAATTTTTAAGTAACCACTGAAAGCTCCTACATTAAGAAAGCAAGGAATAGTTGCATGAAAACAACCTCCAGAAGCCAGGGTGTGAACACAGGGAACTGGTGGTGGGCTGGGACACACCAACAAGCACAGCAGGTACTGCATGGACACAGAGTCTCTTCTGGCATGTTTCCTCACTTTTTGTTAAAGAACCAAAAGGTAGTAGTATTATTATGTTTTAGGTTACATTTTTTCTACAAGTCTCACAGTGAGTAAACTCACCATGTGTTTGGGATCCGCTGTATGATATCCTGCAGCTTGGAGGTCAGTTTTATACAAAAGCGATAAATTACATTTACAGTGAAAATGCTGACAAACTCTCAGCTTTAGAGCCTTATGCACATGTAAAAGCCACAGCAAGAAGAGCTCTGTCAGTGAACTGACATTCTAGGTAGCATGCTACTGACTGATCAGGTCTGAAATTTATTTGACACAGCAAGCACAGACCAAAATATCCCGTGGTTCAAAAGGGCTGAAAAGTATACTGATGGAAAACAAGTAGCTGAACAGTCATCAAAGGAAAAGTCTTGGCCCTGGCCTGTTGCTCCTAGACATGCTAGTTCCATGCTCTGTTCTTCTCATCCTGTTTTCTGTTTTAATTGGACACATTCACTGAGGCAGGCAGTATGATTTTTAATGCAATTCCAACAAGTTTCAAGTTACTTTCAACAGGTCACAGTTACTGAATTACTTCAACACTTCAAATGTTTCTAGCAGGCAAACGTTCACCTACAAGCTTTCATCTGTATGCTGTTTTCCTTGAAGATGGCAGTGGGAGCATTGCTATGTGAAACATGACAGAATGCAGGGAGCAAAGCATACCTCTCTGCTCCTGTAGCACAAGGAATAAGTGAACCTGGTAAGAAGCTGGGAGAAGCAAGCAGAAGCCTAAATGCCAGTTGCAAGTTTCTCAATTCACATTTGGAGTGACTTTTTCAGGGCATCCACAGCATCACCTGCTCCATCTCTTCCAAACGTGTCATGTGTTAGCCAACTCACAAAAGGAGAATATGGCACGTCTCAAGGCTATTCTATGTTCTAGTACCAATACATAAACAGTCATAAAACAGAGGAGATCCTACTCCAGACATCATGCTTTTGAAGTGATTTCAGGTCATTTCAATTATGACTTCACCAGAGTTGAACCCACCACTGACCTAAGTGATTGGTCAGATGAGCTCTGCTCATGTGGCACGCGACAGCAGTTATTGCATAAATGTAGGAACACGGGTGCTGTGAAAATCCTTGGGATTTATTTTCTATAGTACTCAGTAGTGAACAATGTAATTTTACTAGCAATCATCACAAGACCCCTTTGCACTGACAGATGGTTTGCCATTCTCTGTGCCCCTAATACTTGTATTGACTATTCCGAGTACCAAGTTCTCCAAACAGCCAAGCCTGGTGCCACAGCCTCATGGCCATTAACTGCTCAGTACGATCTGTCAAGAAAAGGCACCTCACCCCTAGAGCCAAGTGCTCTGCCAGCAGCCATTCATCCCCTATCCCAAGGGATTTAGACCTAGGCATGGAGATGGACACAGGGACTCCCCACACAGGACTTGAATTCAGGCTTGAACTGAATAGCATGTCAGTGCTGCCAGTAGAGTGAGCTGAATCAAAAAATCATAGAACGGGTTGGGTTGGAGGAGTCAGTGTTCAGAAAAAGCCATAAGAGGATAAGGCTGCAGAAGAAAGTTCCTAGGTCTTCAGTACCACCTGGCCTGAGCATGAAACCTCAGGAAGCAGAAAGCAAAATTATTAATTAGGTCACCATGAAAGACATGAATGAAAAGTACAGGGAGATGATTAGGGATGTAAGTCTTTTGGGGAGGGGTCAGAGACTGAGATCTGCTTAGCCTGGAGCCAGGAAGGCCAGTGGTGTGTGGATGTAATTCCCCTTCCACCATCTGCCACATAAAAGACGATCTAGAAATGGCAACATGAAATCACACAAGATACAGGAGGCAGGTGAACAGTTAGGAAACAATCTTCTTTGCTGGGTGGTGATTTTACAAGGAAAATATCTTCAGAAAAAGCAAGCAGGTTGAATCCCCAGCAAGTTAAATGGGCAATTTTCTATAGGATGAAAAATACCTACAGGCAATTTAAGACTATTAAACTTAGAAGCTTCAGACTGAACAAGCTGATTGAGCTATTGACCTTCTGTCTTAATGACAGAGTTTTAAAAAGATGGCCTTGAATCAGAGCAATCTAGTTCAGACTCCTGGAAAAAATCAGAAAACGCTGAACCCACTTACAGACTTTTTTTGGAAACATGGTATGGCACATAAAAAGCAAGGAATGGTTAAAGTGGGAAAATACAGAGGGAAGATGAGATACTAAAATGCCTTTCTTACAATTCAAGGACTAATTGCACCACCTCCACATACAAGTAAATAGCCCTGCAAACCCTCAGTCTCCCACCACCCTAGCTCAGGCAGGCTGCAGTATGGGAAACAGTACTGTAAAATACTGCAGCATTTTACTGTATGGTCCCACCACCACATATTAGGGAGTTTCCTGCTATGATAGTCTGGGCAAGCTAAATACAGTCACATCTTTGATGTGCACCTTTACCCTGAGTAACCTCTATGGAATAAATTATAAGGCCACAGCAGAGCTCAAAAAATGCAGGGCACCAGATGACAGGGGACAGGGCCTGGGAGAGAAGGCAAAGGTGGGAGGGAACATTTGGAATAAATGGCAGAAAACTGAGGCCCAAATGACTCCGCCACACCAAGCCACAGCCTTCAGTTGCCCCTTCTAAGCCATCACACATGCTCATAGGACGAGCACAGAGAAGGTAACAGTGCTGCCCTGCAGCACAGGTGAAGGGAGCTCGGGGGCACTTGGGGTGCACCAGCGTACCCCAGGAGCTGATAATGAACTGGCTGGGCTTCCCCACCCTTCCATGGCAGCCTGACTCCCTCTTCTCCTTTTCTTCTCCTGAGATGCATTTTCTTCCTCTGAGGGGCAAACCTCACCTCAGCATCCAGCTCCCTGCTCTTTCCCACAATTACTCTCCTTGTAGAAACCAATTCTTTTCGGTATGAAATATCACGTGCTTCCTCCCTATTTGAGTTTTCTTGGAAAGTCTGAGCAAAATCAGTTCAGCTGCTGAGTTACATCAGAAAGAGAAGGGGAAAAAAATCCCAGCTTTCCCACACAAGCTCCAGTGGAATTTTTGCCAAAACTGGCTATGTATTAAAAAAATGTTAAACTCACTTCTCTCTTTCCAGCAAGTCTTAAAGGTCCTTCCAATAAATTTAGTTGTTAGTGTTTGGGCTGTGGAAAAAGCAGGAGGGAAGCATTGCTGACTCTGGAACATCCATCTGCAGTTTTCAAAACATCTCCATTAGAGGATACCCTCTGCTAACAGCCCATCAGCCTGGGCAGATGAGTCCTGTGGGCTGCTATCAACCCCACACATCTTCACTTCTTGAAGGAAACAAGATTTGATTAGGTAAAACTCTGAAAGCCTTCAGCTTCTGGGGTAGGACATTAAATTTCAGGTGACAGGACAGACTGGAAATCAGACTAAGAGTGTAGCAGCATGTATGGTTTTTATTCTTGGTTTCTCTCTAATCCTCTTTCTCACAAAAAAGAAGGGAATTTCTCTTCTAAATCAACTGTTTTTACTGTAGCAGAAGAAGAGTCACAGCTGTACGGTCAGTGGTGCTACAGAGTTTTCCTTCTCGTGCCACATACAGCTGAATTTTGCAGCACCACATTGGGTTTCCAGTGGTACTCTTTGCCTCCTCATTCAGAAAATTTTAAGATTAAGGGGGAAAAAGAGGTTTTGGACTGAAAAAAAAAAGATACATTCAGAGAGAATAGAGCTGCATTGTCAGAAGGGAAATACAGTTACTCCTAAACAGCTCTCTCCTTAAATGGGGTATTCAATGGCATTAAATGCACCTCTCGCTAAAAACATTTTTAAGCCTCCAGCTTGAAATAAAGCTGATAAACCTGCATTAGAAAAGTCATTAATCTATTCTACCATGTCACTTCTCCTGATTTGTGTGGAGGCAGTGAGTCATTTTCACACAGATGGAGGGTAACGTTTTCTGGTTTGCAGGGCACTGTTTTTTATTGCTGCCTTTGATGCTGATGGGCTGTGCAGCTACAGATGGGCTACTTCATCCTGCCGGGAAGAATCTCATACTTCTGCAAGTTGGGGAAACCTTCTCCTTGGGGTGATGCTTAAAAGCAAAATGTTACAAGTGTTTTAGGAAGAGCAGCCTATCACAACCCTGCCAGAGTTTCTTGTTTGGCATTAATGATCGTGTGTGATTTTTTTGGTTCTGCTGGACTAGAGATGAAGCAAGCTGAGAAAACCCAGCACCTGGTGGGTATGTATGCACACACACAAAAATTAATTAGACTTCTCCTGCTCTACAACCCAATCCCATTTCACTAAATAGAAAAATTAATGCACACGCACCTCTTGGGCACTCAGCAAGCTGCAGTGTGATGGAGAAAGCAAACTGGAAAAAGACTGGTACCTATGGGCACTATGCCACTGTTGGAGGATTGTGCACCCTGCTGAGCTAAGAGATGTTCAGACCTGCAAGGGGCTCCTGCAACACAGCGCTGACCACCAAGCCATGCACAATGGCCCCAAGCCATGGGTGAGGTGGGTGTCAGGAGCCTCCCCCCTTCCCTCTGCACTGGCACTGGGCTACAGTCAGGATCCTGCTCACTTTCCCCTCCAGGCCAAGAAACAAGGGCTCCACGATGAAGCAGCTCCCAGGCCCACGAGGTTACAGCACACCAGACACCCTGCTTGCTCCAGGCAGATAGGCGGGACTCAGCTGCAGAGCAAATGCTCCCTATCTCCTTCTTCTCCTCCAGTCCCTGCTGAAAAGCCACCAACCACTGCATTTGAAAAGCTACAACCTTTACAAGGCAGGCCCTGATGTGCACAGGGGCTGAGTACTCACAGCCACGTGCTGGAGCCCCAGCACAGCACCCCAGTTTACTTCCCTACAGTTATCCCAGCATACATACAACACTGGTGCCTTCTCATGTTGCACAAAAGACGTGACTCTGTCAGGAGACCAGGAGAACCACTGCCCAGAACATATTTCCACAGGGCATTCTGATATGATCTAGAGGGGAAACCCATCACACTTGCAGAACGCAAGTGTGGCAGCCCTGCTGTGCTCTCCACATGGGCAAAGAGCCAAGCCTTGGTGTGCCTGATGAGCAAGAGCATGGCTCAGCTCCCAGCCAGCACTGGAGGGCACTGAGCCAGCCTGGACTCCAGAAGGAATCAAGGAGAAGAAACCCAGCACCGGCACTGATGCAACCCCCACCATCACCTCGTGCAGCAACAGGTTTGCATTTCTACCACTTTAGAGGCTCAGTCTTGAAAAAACAGGAGAGATTCTGCTGGAGAAAAATAAAATTGAAATTTACTTTTCATTTCCATTTGGAACAACCATCGTCCTTTCCTACTTCATTTCAATAATTCATTAACTATTTTCCCTTGCCTGCCATTGCCTTATTTTCTGATCCTGACACGACTGCGTACCTGATCACTGGAAACCAGAATTCATCTCTCACTGGGATGTACAACCTACTTCCGCACGGGAGAGATCCAAAATCTCCCACCCTGAATGTATGAGAGAGCACAAAGAGGCTCTAGGATTGCCAAATTTTCAGATTTTTCCAATAGTGGGAAAAACTTATTTGAACAAAGAACAGGATTTGGAAGAATAAGAAAACTTCCTGCAGACTAGGAATGAAAAGTCACCTGACTCTCTGTCTGATGAAGCTGTGGCTGAGTCATCCTCTGCTCTCTGGCAAAGGCACAGAATTTTTCTCAGAATTGTTAAAAATATATATATAATTTTCTTTTCGGATTAGTATAAGATAAAAAATTAATTTTGCTTCTCAGATTGTAACCTTTGTATTAGAATACATTTTAAAAAATTTAAAAATTTTAAACCCCTAAATATTTTTAAAAAGCTTTACAGAAAAAAACCCCAAACCACAAAAGAGTCACCATTTTTTTCCTTCACAAACATATATTCATGTATTTGTACAGAGTGCATAATTAAACATCCACACCAGAAAAATGACCCTGGACTTTGCTTCTTTAAATATAAATTCCAAAAACACAGTTTAGCATGGATTTTTCAGCCATTTGGTGACAGGCATTTTGCAAAGAAGTAAAAATCTGCTTGTCATCTCCTGTGTTCCTTTTGGAAAAGGATTTTTCATGTTTATCTTGGACGACAAGGAAAAACCTACCTTACACTACAGCAAATTATGCAGGAAACCTGCTGGACTAGGCACTGTGAAACCACGTCAGCAAAAATTAACAGAAAAGGAAAAGCCTCTTTCCCCAAATACACCTCTTAACCCCTCAAGCAAGTTAATCCTCATTTCTTTATAAGCTTAGATATATCTATTTGTACAACAACAACTTCCTTTAGGGATCCAGGGGGAAAAAAAAAAAGAAAAAAGGCAGGGAATGCAAGCAAAACACTATTGCTGTTTTCTCTTTGCCCAACTGAATGATGGCTGCTCATGTAAATACAGAATTTCGCAGACACCCGAAGGAACCATTGGAAAATACAGGAAACAAAGAGCCTTCTTCAGCTATAAAGCTCCATCTGGCAGCATTTCTACCGGAGATATCAGCCGGAGATCAGCACAGAGCCAGCAGGCAGCCTCTGCACCTGCAAACCCTCTGCCTGCAGAGAAACGGTGCCGCTTTATTTTCCAGCAGGAACTCTGCCTGACAGAGCTGGAGCTCTAGGACGGCAGCACGAGAGCAACTGGCAAACCATTTTTCTGAAGAATTATGTTGCTTACCTGCAATGCAACATCATTTAGCCCAGTCTCAAAGATTTTAATAGCATCCTTTCTTGGGTGGTATGGCTGCAACAGCAGTGATGTCATGGGGAGGAAGCAGTAACAATCATGTGACTGCATCCTCCGTCTATAGGATATCTGATCAGGGGGAGACAGAGCAGGCTGCAATCCTGCAGGATTAAACTGCAAGCCTCTTTAGCCTGCTCTACCTATTCAGTCACTATTAGAACATGTGCTGCTTTTTTTGCCTCCCTAACCTGAGCTAATTGTTCTGTGCTTTTTTTTTTTTTAAGCAACAAAAGCATTCACATTTCTCACAAGGAAGAAGCATCATAATTATGCATCACGCAAGCCAACAAGTATTCCTGTTCATTCTGCAGCAACACCCAGGTTGCTGCTCTAGGAAATACGTAATCACAGCAGCATAGAAATGAGACAAACCACGATTTCACCATCCCTTGCATTTTTGCTTCTCCTGGCACTCCATTTCAAGCTTATCCAGACTGACCGACCTCCATCTTCTGTATCATATTCATGCTTTGCAAGCTTCTCTCAAAGGTTTCATCTCTGTTGCCTTCACTTCTTCATTCTCCCCATCATCTATCCAGCCAGCCAGCCAGCCACTTGCAGTCTTCTGCTCTTTCTTCAATATAACTAACTGCTTGAAAGATCCTTTCCTACATGCCAGCCTACTCTTCCTTTTCAAAATGTCTGCTTAAGCTTTCCCAAATATTAAATGTTAGAATATCCTAAAATATATAAAAAAGAAAAAAAGACAATTAGCCTGACTACCTACATTCTGGTTAACAGAGTACTGCATCCCAGAAATGTATTTTTGGGCTTTTTTTTCCAGGTGTAAGTGGGGTGTTTAAGAATTTTATCATACCCATTAATGTATTTGATTTCTACAAGATAAGAATCACCAAAGTCCTCATTGCACAAATTTTAGACAAACCACTAGAATTATATCCTGCAAGACAGAGGTTGTAACTGCTCTTTGTGAAGACCATGTAGATGTTCATACACGTGCAGTGTGCTCTATTTCAGGACATTCACCTGTACCGGAATATTGCACAGAGTGGTGTTACCCTTTGGGGGATCCAGCCCGTGCTTTGTGTTCCCAAGCAGATGCAATAGCCAGGTAGAAGGAGGTCTTGCACAAGCACCCATGAAAATATCCATGGGTGACTGAAGGCCCATAGGTGACTGAAGGAACACACTCAATTCAAAGGTCATGGAATGCAGTTCTGAAAGACCTCTCAGTCCCAATGTGTTTGACCAGTAATTTATAGGTGTGCCATGCAAGCAGCCCAGCCAGCAAAACAAGCCAGCTGATATTGGGTATACAAAACCTTCTTTCAGAATGGCCACATGGCTCCTTCTAACTTGTGAACTGAAGAAAGTTCCTGTACTCCTTATTTCTGATGGGGTCTCCCTGTGCAGAAGCCACACACCAGACTTTATTGTGAAATTTGAACACTTAGGTTGCTTCATCTGAAGTTCCCACACCTTTCTGGAGCAAGGAGCATGCCTTTAGAGAAGAGATTTGATTATGCCCTTCACACAGAGCACTGCAGATGACAGTCTAGTTTATCTAGATGATGCTTACAGATGAGTAACAGCCCCAGGCCTTTATAACCACGCCAGTGAAATGTGGAAAACTGATACAAGTTCTAGCCTCCTGCCAGTGTCTGTTCTTTGTGCCCATTAAAATCAGTATTAATAGGCCAACTGAATTCTGTGGAGGCAGTTAAACACTGAGCACTGGACTTATTTTCTTGATAATGTAACTGCAATTTTCTTCAATCAGTTTATGAGAAGGAAATATGGAAAACAGCAAGCTGCATTTACTTGGTCAAACATCTACAACTGGGAACTTCTATACCAAAGACGCGTATTTTAAAACAAATACTGTACCCTAAACATAGAATAGTAATTTTGTACACTTAACAAATGACTGCAAGGGTCTCAGTCCCTCATTTTACTCCTGGACAGACTTTCCTAAATTCATTTCACGATTTTCCCTTGTCTACTACTACGGTTGAACGCATTAAGTCTCCTGCTGAAAGTACATTTTTAGTTGGATGGTCAAACTGGAAACTAAAGGGACAGAATACCTAATTTTCTACAGAAAGTGTAATTCTATAACCTAGATACGTATGCTCAAATTTAAGAGATTTTTAGACATCATCAGAAACCAGAACCAGCTCCTAAGTAGCTTTTAAATCCAAGAACATGGAGATTTTCCACAGTGCAAGCAAATAATTTTACAGACATTTACAGATTTTACAACCAAATCAACTTTATTCCTTGATATTTTATTCCAATGATACTCAGTCGATTGCGTGATATCAGGAAAAAGAAAATACTCTTCACGTGGTGTTTTAGAAAAGATTGCTCTTGCTTTTGCCAGCCTGCAGTTTCTCAAGTCTCTGTAAATGTATTTACCTCTCAAAGACGTACACCTCTACATTATAAAGAAGATTGGAGTCAAAACAAGCTGTGAAGGGCCCTCTTCCCTAAAATTCAAACTTCATGTTTACATCCACTGAAAACAAAACACAAAGTTCATCTAATTCCAAAAAAAAAAAAAAAAAAGTATTATTGTTTTTATTCTGCACTTACCTTTAAGTCTTGCAAAGTGCTTTCAAGAACTGCAGCAAGAAACACAAATAAGACTTCATTCTAGTAACAGAAAATCCAAAATGACATACCCATTATAGCTTTTGTTGTTGATCCTGACGACAGTGAGTCAGAGACAGTTGGTATACAAACGACTGGGTTATTTTTAAACAGTCTGCTAGAAATAAACTCTGTCATACCCTTTACAGCTTGCAAATACTGGACAGAGACAGGAGTCACATGTCCATGCTATGATTTCGCCTGTGCTCCTGCAGCTTAGGGTTGCAGAGGGAAACTGAGAAACGGCCTTTCTGTCATAATGTAGGTTTAAGGTTTCCTTTGTGAAAACAAACCCATGCCTAAAAAAGTTACCTGGTACTCTTCTGAGTGGTTTCCATCTTGGATGAAGTCATAATTACAGAACTAATAAAGTCAACTTACTTTCAATACAAATCTACAAAGTATAAATGTTTGCTATGAAAAAAGGCAGTTCAATGTGTTTTAAGTGGAGCTACCTAAGAATTCTGGGAATATTCTACTATGAGCTGCTGATAAAAGTTGTCAGTTTATCATGAGTGATAAGCTCTTGGAAGGACATGCCTACCATTGCTTACACTCTACATCCCTTTCAGGTCTTCAGTGTAAGCTCTCTAGGATCTCCAATTTCTCAGATCTCCTTTCTTACTTTTATTTGAAAATTCATAACATTCATCTAAATGACTGTGTTATGCAAAATAAATTTTTTGTTTATGAAAGCACCAAGAACATAGCAAATATAAAACATTTAAAAATGTCTTTGACATATAACAAAACGCTATTTCTGTTTATGGCAAATTATTTTATTTTGTAGAAGAAATACTTTCAAATAATACAAAAATGACACAATCATACAGAACCGTGACAAAAACAAGAGAGATGAATACTGAATATGATAACTCATTACCACATCAAGACAGAACTCATTACAGCAGTCAGAATCACAGACCCACAAGATACACTGACGACATCTCACAGCGGTCACGATTTAAAAACACCAACTGAACCCCCTGACAGAGAGGCCACCAGACATTGCTCCTTTGTTATACAGTCAGAACAATTTACGGTAGAAAAAAGGTCCCTACCCAATCCCTGCTCAAAGCAGCCCTAATGCGACCGGGGTGCTCTGGGCTCTATCCAGTCAAGTCGCCATCCACTCTATGGACAGAGTGCTCTGCCTCTCTGGGCAACGCCTTCCAGTACCTGACCATCACAGGAACATGATGTTGTCTGTTCTTGGTACACAGAAAGTACTTCTGGTGTCACTGCACGGTAACTTTGGATAAACGCTACTATGTGACAGCCTCAGTTGAAAATGAGAAGCAAAATTCTGACTAACTGGTCTTTTCAAGTAATGAGCACTGAAAAGCTTGCTGTCCCTAGACTTTTACCCAAACACTGCAAATTTCTTACATGATTTGGTTTTTGTTTGCATATTTCTGAATATGTCTAATTGTGCCCAAGGAACCCAATATACACCCACCAAAACTTACTGCCAAAAAAAAACAGGCTTCAGGATGGATAGCACAATAAATGCTAAATATACCTTAATTTCATATAATTTCACATAATTTCACAACACTTGACGCCTGTAATGATTATAGGCCATATTAGGAAATGTGGAATACTACCTTAAGATTAAATGTCTGTGTTAATCAATCTCAATAATTAAAAATTTAGGTTCACAATCTTTTTTCTGCATTACTTTTTGCCTCACCATGGATAAGTAAACGTAAATAAATTTCACTTCCAGGTTTTCCTCACCTTTGACAAGGTAACAGAGTTTAAACTCTTGAAACTCACAAAAAAAAAAAACAGCTTACAAAACATTTGAAAATATTCTGATATGTCTGTTTAGTTTTTGGCCACTGTTGTTTGGACTTCCTGACATATAAGAATGTGGAATCAATTTGATCATTAAGAAACAACATGATCTTCCTTCTAGGAGATTCCAGCAATTTGCAAAGTCAGTCTTGTGTTGGGCACCTCTCTTTGTAGGTAATGTAAAATTAGAAAAATATGAGAAACTCTATTATAGTAGCTTAGTAAAGAAGTATTTTTTACATACTTGCAGGATGCAAGGACACAAAACTGGCATTCTCGGGAATTTAGGGTGACAGCCTTTCATTAAAACGAATGGTCACAGGCAAAATTATTTCTAACCGGATTTCAGCTGGTCCAACTGGCAGTCAAGTGAGCTGTACCTTCCAGAATTGGACACCTTCCTCCTGCAAAGGGCCACTATTCAACAGAACTTGCACACAGTAACTGCAAGGCACATCCTTCAGGATGAACATGTGTTTGAGCACCCTTACTTAAAGCAGCTGCTTTCTGAAGTCAGAAACACATGTGCTTTCCTGAAACAGATCAGAATCTTTAAAACTGTAGAGATTACTATAATATTCCATCGGCAGTCTTTCCACACAACTAGCTCACACTGCTCTTTTAACTCCCTTTTCATTAAACAGCAAAACAAAGACCTGTCACCCTTTTCCTTCCCCCCGTTTAAACTGAGGATCTAGTTAAGAATATAAAGGTACTTTAGACACAACTGAAATGAAAACAATCTATTAGTGCACAGTAAGAACATGCAAATGAATTCCGCAATGTTTAACATCACTTCTAATCAGTGTTAAACACATTGCAGGTGATAATATTTTGCTATAACACAGACAGTGCTAAAGGATACAATGTACATAATAAGCTACAGATAATAAAGCTGAAAAAAGTGACAATTTTAGAACACAGTATTTTCATTTCAGGTATCAGAAACAAAACCAGCTCAATGATTCCATTCTACTGTATGACAAATACTGAGGAACAAAATTTCAGTCTTAAAATAAATCTTAAAGTAGGTATTTTCCTTCAAGGAAAAAAGGCACTATAAATAAATTACACTACAGTGAATTTGCCTGAACTCACTTTGTTTCTGTCTTCCAGCCTTTAAGTCAAATAAAACAGCATAAAAACTGTACACGCTCTTAACAGGATAGTCGATCTTTTATAAAATAAGTTGTCTTCAGAGATGTCAGTTTCACAACAAGGAAAAACCAAGCCTTGTTGCAGTCGCTATTATAAAATATATATGTATATATA
>VWZG01008389.1:466076-486577 GCA_013396735.1 Grallaria varia | reverse complement strand
ATGTTTAACTCTTAAAATCCCCCTCTGCAGTTTTTTCTAGGAAATACCCAGGAATGTTTGCCCGCCTTACCAGGTGAATACACCAAAGGTCCCTTCTGCCCTGCATCCAAACCTTGCAAAGGCAGAATTTTTGCTTTGTTACTCTTAAGCACAGTTTTCTTCCTTGGCACTCTCGGATTCCATTAAGGTGGCTGCTGTCCTATTTTTAGAGGGAATTTTTGGCTGAGGTTTTTCCCATCTGGTTAAATGTCTCGCTAGAAAGTGTGCAAAACAAAGCCCAGTGGGGAAGCAAGACCCATCCTAAACAAACTTTGCTGAACAGGAGATTAGATTTGAAGTAGTAATAGAGTTTATAATAGGCAGTATTTGCTTTAAGGGCTGCCAAGGATAAGTCATTCCAGAAAGGAGAAAGGCTCACTAGGTAGCGGAATGAATGGAGAAGATCTTGGGAATGTGGGAAGAAAAGCAAACCACTATGAAATGAAGCTGAATGAAGAAAGAGAACACAAATATAGGAAAACAAGCTAACAATTGTGATGGAGAACAGGGTAAAGAGCATTAAACCAAAACTCCACTCATATTTGTGCATATAATTAAGGAAATTTGGTGAACTGTTCTTGCCTTCCACTTGCATGTGCTGGTCATGAGTGTTCAGCGAACTGAGCTTGGTGGTTCAAAGAGTGATTCTTTCAAAGCTGCAGGTACAAATATTTGCCCATGGAAAGAGAAAAATCATGTCATGTTAATATTAGCACTGCAACGACTTGCCTTGTCCTCCAGTCAGGAAATGGAAACAATGGCACAAAACTTAATGTGAGCAACAGAACTTAATTGCCAACAGCAAATAGTCCCAGGGAACTGTTCAAGAACAATTGATGGATGCTAACTGGGAGATTGCATCGCTTTGAGTCACGAAAGTGTCTGTGGAAATAGAAATGTTGGTTACTCCAAAGATAGAAAGTCATGGTGTCACTGAATAAGCTCACCCAAACACACAAACGCCTTCAGCTAGGGGGAAATGAGGTTAATGGTGATGTGGAGGGGAAAAGAACCAGAACCTGAAGCATAGTCTGAAGGCAAAATGATTGATGGGGGAAGGAAACAAGGGAATTTGGGAATCTGATAAGAAAACTGGCATCAGAGTTTTCGCTGTGCTCTTTATCGCTGCTTAGAAATTGGGTAGCTTTTTGTTTCACTGGCCTGCCCCTCCCTCCCCCGTGAACAAGCTTCTTACAATGTTTACTCTTTTCCAGCGCTGCTGCATCACTTCATCATTTTCTCTGCCTCCTCAGACAACAGGTAACTAAAGATAGGAACTCTTTCCTATGCAATTCCTTGACTGCTGGCAGCAAATGACCTGTGTCCCTGTGGATGGATTTTTGGTTTGGTTATTCCGTCGTTTGTGTTTCACTAATCCTAAGTGCTATTATCTCCCAGGCTCCCGCTCCCTTCACCTGAGCAGGGACTGTAACTGCCCAGGGTTTCCCTCATTCCAGTAGTTTGCCTGAACTCTTAGAAGGCTCTTGTGCTTTTTTTCTCTCTCCTCATTCCATTACTTTCATCTCTCTGTGTTTACCTTGGATTTCTCTGGCCATAGAGAAACCCTTCTTTGGGATCTGCCCCGCAGCACTCCTTGCCAGCCCTGCTTTGGAGGTGGGAGGAAAGAGAAATGCTGCCACTGGGGTGTTTTTTTGGGGCTGATCCTCAATGAAAGCTTCGAGAACGCCTGGCAAGCGTAGCCAAAATTGTGCTGTTTATTGGTGGGGAGTGCAAACCAGGAAAACACATGCGATACCACCCGCCAGTGGCTGGAAAAACGCAAACCACTTTGATGAAGTATTAAAAGCTTGTTTTGCTTTCACAGATTCCACGAAAAATTCACTGAAGCCAGAAACTAAAATACCAGTGTGCACACAATGGCAGTATTGACGCTGTTTGACTGCGGGCGTGTAACGGAGGCACTTTGGATCACGCCCCCGTCTTTCTTGGTCTCTTTCTTGACTATATAGGGAATGTGGTCAGCTAACTTTGGTCTTGAATCACACCCACAGCAGATGACTAATGCTGCCCTAAACAGAGATGTGTAGCGTAAACCCTCATCATTTCCACTGAATGGATGTAGTGCCTTTCTTCTGGTACTACAAGGAATTGTAACGCAGGTGATCTCGGCCAGTCTGGTGGCTCCCTCTCATCCCAATCACTCCAGGAGGAATGGCCAGATGAGGAAAGCTCTCCTGTCCTGGCACAGCAGTGCCAACCACTTCTCTCTGGGGGTTATTTCGTGGTACCCTCCCCGCTCCATGGCTTCCCAGGTGGACTGTGCTTGTGGGAACTGGCTGCTGTCAGGCTTCCTCTTTCTGCTCCCGTACTTTTTTGGGGGACCAAATGGCACAGAGCAGGAGGGATACCCAACTGGAGAGGCTGGTGAGAGGGAGGGGAAGAGGTGGTAGATTTTTCCAAGGCTTCCCCCTGGCCTGTGGGAAGTGCTGCCAGGGGAAGATGATATCCACCCCTGTAGCCAGGTTTTGTCCCATATTTCAACATCTGCCTCGCAGTTTCCATTTTTCTTCCATGCAAGTCTTTGTCTTTTGCCAGTTTGTCCAGTTTTTCCATAACAAGATTGATGCTTGTGGAGTCACAACCACAGTGGGGGAAACCTCCTCTCTCGAGGCTCCTGAGGATGGGCAGAGCCCTCCCTGGGCACTCACCACCCCTTCTCAAGCCCCGAGAACACTTTCTAGAGAGCAACCAGGTGGGAAAAGGGTTTCTGCATGGACAGCACAATTGATGTACCCCCTCAGTGCTGAAGCTGCCCTGCTGCTGGTGGTACCGGGGGGATGGATTTGGGGGGCGCTGCTGAGAGCACGGCCACATCGAGGTGCTCAGTCAGCAAAGATCGCTGAGCAGCTCCCTGCCAAGAGTGTCTCCCGGTGAATTCTGGCCCACTTTCCCACTTAATGGCTTTTCCAGACGTGTTGTCACACCTCCCCATACGCTTTCCTCCCAGCCGCCTCTGTTTTTCAAGCTGTTTGTGGCAAAGATGTAATTATTTAAATTGCTCTCCATAGTTACAAGCAGGCTATAAAACTAATAACTTGAAACAGTGCCCCCGCCTAGATAACATGCCCTGGAGTCTGAAAGGCTCAACTCCAGCACAGGTAGATTTGTAGCTGTCTACAAATATTACCAAATTCCTGCTGAGCCACCAAAATTCCTGAAACGCTCCTGAAATTTGGGTCACTTTCTCCTGCTTTGTTTTCATGGACAGGCCTGTGGCAATGAACCTGTGTCTGACCCAGAGGTGGGTGCTGCAGGATGGTGATTGTTGCTCATTAAGCACTTAAAAAAGGGGGGAAAAAAAGCCCCTCGAACAGACATTCAAACCAAGTTTTTGGATTGAAAAGGCACTCGGTATAAGGTAGTTTGTTGAGTCAAAACTCGGGCGAAGAGGGAAAAAAAAAACCTAGAAAGCTGTGGCAGTGTGGCCTGTTCTGGCTTTCCAGCTGAAGTGCTTGGAGCTCAGAGCCTGGCAAGACTCAAAACCCCTGGCAGTACTGCTGGGGAAGCTGCGGTGCTGCTGGAGGGCACAGCTTGTGCCAGCTGGGCTCTGCTCACCTGGGAGGGGTTCGCCAGGAATAGAAGCCTTGTGTTTTTACCGGCTTGTATAAATACTGTTCCCTGACAGAAAAAAACAAACAATGAAGTTGCCATTTTTCCCCACCTATGAGCCATTAGGGAAAGTCAGAGGCACTCCCTTTACAGCGGTGCTTCCCTTTGATGGCTCCCTTCCTTATCAGCGCAGCGCTGCCAAGCGGCTGGAGACAGTCGGTGTTGGAGATGAGAGCTCAGAAATAAATGTGTGTAAGAACGGGGCAGCAAATGCAGCTTTCTTCTCATTTCCTTCAGTCATCTGGTACGTGATACTTAGGGTGATGTGAATTAAAAGTTTAAATGAACAGGCAACTCAAGGTGCAAACCCCCACTTATTCTGTGTAAAGCAAGCAAAGACACGGCTTTTTTGGGGGGCTGGATCCACGTGAATCAGGGCTGGAGGAGCTCGGGGCTGGAGATGGGGAGGTGGTAAATCCCCCTGCCTGTCCCTGTTGCTCAGCCTTGCTGCCCACACCTGCATGGCAGCAAAACCACCCACGAGCTCTGGAAAGTCCTCTCGCATTTTTCACACTTGTCTTTTTTATGAAACCGAGCTCCAGCGCTTCCAGCCCAGCCAGGGGAGAAGGTCAGGGCTACTCTCAAGAGAGAAAAAGCAGCCCTAACCCGAGTACCCAGCAGGAAACATTTCTTACTCATGCTCTGGTCACACGTTACTCTGTCCCGACAGCCAGGCTCATGGAGAGCTTCTACCAGCCATAGGGGTGGGCTCCAGGTGGGAGAAGGTCCATGGGCTGAGAGCAGAGCCCTCCCACAAGGGGAAAGGAGGCTCAGGAGCTAGCCAGAACATCTGGGAAGGCTGAGCCATGTGGGCCCAGACAAGCTGCTTTCACTTGGTTTCACTCTTCCCACCCAAGAAAAGAGAATAATATTTGCTCGCCGCCCTCGCCGGGGCATTGGGAAACATCAGTTAATGTCTGCACAGTGCTGCAAACGTAGAAGGTGTTAGAAAAATGTGAAGCCTCCAGGTGCCAAACAGCGTATTTGAACACTGCAGGAAAGGGAAATACGGCGCTCAGACGGTTGTGGGGTGAAGCAGGACAGGTTTGTTGCAGGCAGGAATGTTTAAACACACAAATACAGGAGGGAGGGGGGGTGCCAGAATGCACTTGTGAAGAGGCGACGGACTGCAGGCGCTCCATAAAGTGCTGACCATTGGCACCAGGCAGCAAACCCGGAGACCTGCACGGGCTGCCACATCTGCTGCCTGGCCAGCACAGGGATCTGGGGCACGGAAAGGTGGGGAAGGAGCTGGGCAGAGGGGAGGGAACGTGGATAGGAGGCTGATGTTTTCTCCCAGTCCCCTATGAATAGAGCCAGAGCCCTAAAGGAAAGCTCTGCAAGCCCTTGCCTGCAGACGCTTGTTATCAGGCGCAGCATCTGTGCTCCTGCAGGTGCTGCGAGTGCTGCCACTTGGCCACCCTGTCCTGTGAGACAGGCAGGTCGCTGCTGCCACGGGATGCCCTGGCTGAGCCCCCAGCTTGCCCTGAGGGGTGAAGAAGGGGACAGTCGCTGTCCCCTCTCCTACTTTCCCTGGCAGAGCCGGCTCTGCAGGGTCAGGCTACCCAGCAGAGTTTGGCCCCAGGTATTTCCCGAGCTTAGACGTGGCCATGGGCACATTCTCCCATGAGGTTGTTCTGTGGTGCTGACGGTGATTTCATGGAGTGGACGGTGCTTGTTGCAAGGAGCAGCCCCCAAATCCTTCTTCCCGGACACCACAGCTCTCCTCAAAGGGCAGAAAATGCCCTGTGAGCAGGGGAGACACAGTGATGCTCTATTGCATCGAGATGCACCAAATCAGGAGCTCACAGGGACAGGGAGAAAGCTGGGATTGATGCTCCTACAGAGCAATTTCCCTGGGATGCTGTTCCCAGCAGGGCTTGGCAGCCACAGCCTCCCCATAGCAACTGACACAAACAAAGCCCGGGGCTGCAGAGCAGCGATGACTGAAGAGAAAGGAGAAGGGAACAGCCAAACTATTTTTGCATTTCCCAACTACGCAGCCAGCTATTTTTTACTTTTGCCTGCTAAATGATCTCTGATGTGCCTGCTGGGTGATAACCCCCTGCTCTCCTCTGCTTTTCCCTTAGCTGAAGTCCCACCTGATTGACTGAGGAGCTTCATGTTTCCTGAGTGAGTGCAGGACTCTGGGCACATGTGCAGTTATTTGTTTCTCTGCTGTGCTTATTATTTAACAGTGTAAGCCTGTGCTATTTATCCCACAGCCCAGGACCCACCTGGTACCAGCAGGTACCTCCTGCCACCATCAGGTACCTCCTGGCAGAGCTGGGACATGTGTTGAGTGAGTGTGGGCTCCCTCCAAGAGCTGGGGACAACCTGCCAACCTCCAGGCTGCAGGGGATGCCACGTGGCCAAAGTGCCATCTAGGACATCTTTGCCCCAGGTGTCCCTTATCCCCATGGCCAAACTTGGACACAGGCAGTGGGGTTGGCAGAGGTGAGGAAGGAGGATCATCATCCAGCCCTCCTTGGAGTTGGGTGGGCCAGGGGACACTCACCATCTGTGCCAGCTCATCTGGGGCGCAAGGGTTGCTGTTAACCCTCCCAGCAGCTGCAGTAGAATTAATTAGGTGCAATTCCCTGGATTGACGGGACATTGACACCGAAAGATGGGAAGACCAAACCCATGGACTCAAGTGAGGGCACCAAATTGTCTGTGGCCAGTTTGGAGAGGTGAAGCTGTGAGGTGGCAGCCATCAACACCCAAAATCCTGGTGGCTTGACCAGTGCTCCAGGGCCAGCACTTCAGGCCAGCAGGGAGACACTGGAGAGCATCTCAGCAAACCCATGGTGGAACAGATCTTTGGGGTTGAAGGGCAGTGATGTCCAGGGTTCTAAGTGCCAAGAGCTGGAAAGGACACTTTCACTTCTCCACATGACACCTGGAGGCGGGGGAAATGTTGCCTTTGAGATTCGAAGACCCTCTGCCGCTTTTTATGAAGTGTGAGAAGGGAACTGATGAGTCTCCTTCTCCCAGCCAGCTCGGGGGCAGGAGTTGGACCAGGCCCTGGTGGCTGAGGGCTCCTTGTGGGGGTGGGTTTTGACTCACCTACCCTGACATGTCTCTGCTAAGGCTGTTCCCATCAGCACAGCACCCAAGGCTCCCTGTAGTGTACCCAGGAGAAAAGGGTGTGTTTTTGGGCATGAGTCAACTGGCCTGTTTTTGCTTTCTGTCTTGGGGTAAGGTGAATTCCTCTGGATTTTCCTCTTCCTTTCACTGTGCTGTAAAGGAACAATGAGCTCAAATAACTTGATGCCTTCAGTGGGTCAGATGAATCTCCATCCCAAGTTAGTTACTGAGAATTAGTTGCCCGTGTGCCCTCCTGGGCAAACCTAATTTCAGTGGCCTTTACTCAGGCTCCAGGTGTGTGTAGGAATCCCTGAGTTATGGCAACTTCTTTTCATTTCAGCATGAAAAGAGGAGAAATTCAGTGGCTCAGAAACCAAAGGCCTGCAATGAAGGAAACCAATACTGCCACGCTTTCTCCTATTAATCCCATTTTTCTGTTAAAGGATTCATCAAGCATTTTGGTGAAAAAAGTTTCACAGTAAATCACAGTAACACAAAGGAAAGCGGAAGAATTTATTTAAGACCTGTCTTTTTTTTTTTTTTTTTTTTTTTTTTTTTTACCCCCCTGCTTTCAATTGCCGGTGGTATTGCACTAGATTTAAACATCAGGCTGGAAGTGATATCTGGAGTACAGAAATGAGGGTGGTATCCCTGCTCGTGCTGCAGCTGCAGTTTATTATCGGGTAAGCTTGGCTTAGGACACCAGTGTGCACTCAGTTCCTACCCTAACACATCTCAAAAGCAGTAGCAGTTGCTGGAGGTCATCACTCGCTTGTTACTTTTCTCCTGGAAGCTCCTAGAGGATGAACAGCTTCAGAAAGCATCCGCTGGGGTCAGAGGTGAAGCCCTGACCTGGAAAGGAGCCTTTGTGTGGCGGTGATTTATAGCCAAGTTTGTTACAGCCATCACTGGAGGGACGGATGTCACACCAGCTCCTGCTACAGTCATCTTGCAGAAATCTCTCCCCTTCCTGGAAATTCGGTGTTGGTGGAGATGCTAATCAAACCAGTACTTCTGTCTGGGCTCATAGCACGCTGGGGAGGTCAAGTTCCAGCACGCAGCCTATTCCCTGCTAACCAGGCAACTTCAATGAATGAATCAAAAGAAAAATTCATGAGGTTTCCAAAAGGTGGAAACAAGTCAGAGCCGCTTCTTTACACCTATATGCAAATTCAGATTGAAAATCCCCCACCCCTGCGCTCTTGCCAGGGGTTAAGCTGCTTGCACAGTGCTTCTTAAGCAATCCTGTGAAGTATTTTGCTGTTCCTGCCTGCACGGGCAGATCAGCTGAGACACCCACGGCCCGGTGTTGTTCCGAGGAAGGGCTCCTTTCGGTTTGGGTGTAGGAAATAAAGGAACAATAAGCCCATTTTTCATGCGCCTGATAAATTGGCCCTTTGTTCTCTCCTCCTTGATGTGCTGGAGGGAAGTCACTGCAAGTGCCAGAGTGTTTCTGAAGGGTTTCAGTGGGTTCCTTTCCTCTGCTTAGTTCAGCGGATTTACGTGGGTTTTCGGAATATTTGAGATGGAAATACCCAAGGAGGAAACTAAAAGATACTGACTCTGTTTCTCTGCTGGAAGATTTCGTGGCTCATTTGTTGGCATAGTAAGACATGTCTGCAAATGGCTTGTTAATGATTTCAACCGATTGAGTTTATAAAGAGGTTTAGGGTGTGGGATAGGGAAAACCATCCTTTTATCCCTAGTAGTCTTTGCTCCAGACTGGATCAGCCAGCCTGCCCCTGCTCCCCGTGGCACTGTTGAGCTGACCAGCACCGTTCAAGCAGGCTGTAATTAAGCAGTTCCTAAATTGGGCAGAAGACTGGCACAGAAGTGGCAAGGGTGGTCCTGCTGGAAAGCTCCCAGTCACGCTAATGTTCTTGAAGGGGTTTGGTTTTCTTTTTTCCTCTAGGTGTGCTGTACATCCGTTCCACATCCTAAAGCAATTACACGAGAAAGAAGCCATAAAAAGGGCTCGGTGCCCAAAACCTCACCTGTGTTTTCCAGCTGTGTTAGAGAACCTAAGAAAAGCCATTTCCTCTTGCCACAAACCATCTTTCTTTGAAGGCGGCTCTGTGTGGAATAAAAGGTGTTTTCTCAGCGGTGCTGCGGAGTATTTAAGGAAAGTATTAATAAGACGGGTCTCCTTCACAGCCCAGCTGAAGAACCCTCCAAGAAAAGTCTGCTCCACCCTCCCCACACCGCAGCACTTCAGGGAAAGGCGAGGTGTTGCTTCCCTGGCACAAAAGCCATCTGGGCAGACGATGCAGAGGACCACAAAGGATGAGACAACTTCGCGCCCCTGGCCATGTTCCTGCTGGCACTGTTGCTTTCCTGGCTGGTCTCACCCAGGGCAAAATTCTCTTCATGTCAGTGGCAGAAAGACAGACACACGGTTCAGAGGGAGAAAAGCAGCAAGGATTTAGTCACTGCTTTGGGAAGCACTGGAACTAGTAGGAAAAACTGGTTTAATATCTGGAAAGTGATGTCTCTGTCTGCCCACACGTGCTCTCAGCATATAACATAGAAATGCTTTTTTGCATAAAAGCAACAGGATCAGGCAAAGCGGTGTTTGCATGTGATGTCGATGAGGAAAAAATATTTAAAAAAATTAGAAGGATCTGAACTAAAACTTTTGGTAAACTGTGGCTTTGAGCTTGGAACTTGGAGTCGTGAACATGTGTGGCCATGCTGGGATGTGATGAGAAAATATCCCTTGAGGTATTCCCTGGGGAGTTTGGTAACTGTTTATTGCTCTCTGTGATCCCCAGCACAAGATAGGTGGAGATAAGGAAGGGTTTGCTTTTAAGAGTGAGGAACATGAATGGGAATGTGCTTCAAGATGTCATTGACTTCTCCAGTCAAAAGCTTGGAGTGCTGAAAGTTGGCAAGCTGCTCTCCTGAGCAGAGAGGGCCTGGAGGCTGTTGGAAGGGTGTAGAAAGTCTTCTGAGATGATGTGTCAGACTCAGCCCAGGATGAAAGAGAGGGTGTCTCAGGGGAGAGAAAGAAAAAGAACCTGCCCTCTTGCTGTTGAACTTTTACAAGGCTCCAGGGGGTGCAGTGGGATCTGGGGAAGCAGAACAGTACACAGAAAATACAGCACAAAAGGGCAGCCCGTGAGGTGGGCAGTGCTCAGATGAAGGTGCTCTGGCTGCTTCTCATTCCTGATTTATTAGGAAAGCGGGAAAATATGAGCAGGCAGCATTAGTCATACCCTTCCAGGTAGTCCTCAAATAGGTTGGGTTACTGGAGAATTCACTAATAAGGGGATTAATGATGACTTACAAACAAAGAGCTTTCAGGGCAGGAAGTCCCAGTTGTTGAGTGATGACAATTTATGGGGTCTGTGTTTGTGTGTTTCAAATAGAACACTCTGAAAGAATGATGTGTCCTGAAAAGCTGTGCAATTCCCTCTTGTTGGACAGTGCTGTAGGCATTAAAAAAAAAAGAATGCTGAGCAAGGAAAAATCCCTTCCCTGCCAACCCAAGAGCCTCAGCTTTTGTGAGCCCAGGGGGAAAAATTTCTAAAAATGGTTTATGTGTCTATTATCACCAGTTTACACCTGTGAGGCTCTGTGGAACCACAGCGACCCGACAGATGGGAAACAACTTCTGAGCCTCTTGCAGGGGTCTCAGTGGTGAATGGGAAAAATCTGTCGTGAGCAAAATTTGCTGTGGAAAAGAGCAAATGATAGCAGGCAAAAGTAGTCAAAGGCGTTACTACTTCCAGTTCTTTTAATGGGGTTTTTAAGAGACCTTGCTGTAGCCAGATTTTTTTTTAATTAAGTATAAGAGGTTTGGATATGCCTTTGAAATCTCACTTTCATGCTCTGTGTGCTACTTTATACTCAGAAACCTGAGTCCACACACTCTGACTGCAATCCTCTGCAGGGAGGGTGTGGAGTATAGGCTTGAAAGTGCCTTCAATTATCTTCTGAAACCTGAGGAAACGTTGGAGCTTCAAAGCTCTATGTCTTATCACTTGTCCTATTGGCGGATAGCACTAAGGAATTGCACTAGGACAGTACAAGTGATTAGAAAAGACTTGTTGTGTCACCTGACCCCAGGTATACGCTCCCTTTGCTAACTCATCAAACTCCACAGTAAGAGTGGGTGGATCATTTAACTATGTGATCCCACAGGAAACCTTTTCCAGAATCTGGCAATCCCACTGATTTAAACATTTAAACATTTCATCTGATTTACAGTCTAAATAAATCAGTGCCAAACATGTATCTGTATGATCTTATGATAAAATTGTCCTGGTGCTTCAAGAGCTGGTCTTCCCAAGTGTTTGCATCCAGCACACTTACAGACAGCACCTGACTTCATGGAATCACAGGATATTCTGGATGGAGGGACCCTCAAGGATCATCCAGTCCAACCTGCCCAGGACACCCCAACAATCCCCCTGTCCCCTTGTCCAAAGGCTCCTGGAGCCGTGCCCAGTGCCCTGGGGAGCCTGGGCAGTGCCCACCACCCTCTGGGGGCAGAGCCTTTTCCTAATGTCCAACCTAACCTTGCCCTGGCACAGCTCCAGGCCATTCCCTTGGGTCCCTCTTCCTACTTTTCCAAGGCAAGGAGCATTGTGGTAATGCAGCCTCTTTTTTTTCTTCTTCTTCTCATTACCCTGATAACTTTTCTCCACCTCTATTTTGTGTCCCTTGGGAATTCATGTTGGGAACTGGAAGCAAGAACTGTACCTGCTGTTACAGAGGAAATCTGATCAAAAGCTTTTACAGTGGCATTACTCAACCCTTCCTGAGGGATCACCAACAGACACACCTTTTTGGAAGTATTTTAAGGCTGAAATTCCCTCTTCGCAGCTGTATCACGTTATCATTCATAGCTGCCCTTTGCTCAGAGGAAAAAGCTCGGTTATTTTTAGGTTATGAATTCCTTGCTTGCAGCAAAAAGTCAGTAGTTCCCAAACGTATGACCTTGTGTTACTGAATTTCCTCCCTTTTTGGTTACTTTGGGCCAGGAGGTCCTATTGTGACGTGCTCTAACGCCCTGAATTGATGCTGCATCCCGGTTTTGTGTCAGCAGCAAATTGTATTAGCACGTGCTGACATTCTGAGCCAAGGCTAGGAGGGAAATTATTGAGTAAGATCAGCCTTGGAAAGAGTCCTGGGGTAGGAGCCTCTGTTGTTCTGACTCTTCTCCTTACCGCCTGAGGACTTTTAGTTTTGCCCAAGCTCCTCCTGCAGGTAAACACACACCTTGTCCTGCAGCCTCTTTGGAACCCGGAGGGGAAAGGTTCATCCCAGATCTGATATCTAGAAAATCAGCTCTCGGGTTTGACAGGAATCACCTACCCCGCGGTGAACCCATCTCATGTCTTGCCTCACCCCGTGCCTTCGGCTGCGCTCTTGGTTTCCTCCTTTCAAACACGTGCAGAGGGTTTGCCTGCGAGGAGTCCAGCAGTGTCACAGCCGGACGCAGGTGTGCTTTCACCTGGCAGGGAGGATGGGCAACAGCCCAGGCAGCGGCAGCTCTGCTGTGGTCACACAGCTGCCCTGCAGCTGCACGAATGGCCTTCTCCCTGTCCTTCACAGAGGACTTCAGTGGCTCCTGTTTAATCAGACATCTCCATCCCTGGCTATAAGGGCTTGCTGGGAATTCCCACTGGAACAGAGCACAGGTTGAGCAGTGCTTGTGTGTAACTGTACGTTGCTGGTGCCTGTAACACCACAAAGTGCACCACTTCCCCCCCCCCCCCCCTCATTGCCAAGAGCCTTCTAGGAAAACTGCAGGTACAGGTGACTTTTTTTGTTTTTAAAAACGAGGCAATTAAGCTGACTAACCACCAATGATTTCCTTGAAGACACCTAAAACAGAGAACCACTGCTTTTTCAGGTGGCATCCAGCACGGTGTTTTATTTCTGTATCAATTTCCATCACAGGCAGTGCAGCAAGTGGAGAATCTGAAATTTGCTTTCAGAACTCCTTTTTTTTTCACTGAAAAAGAAAAAGCAGCAAGTGGAGAATCTGAAATTTGCTTTCAGAACTCTTTTCACTGAAAAAGAAAAAGCAGCAAGCAGAGAATCTGAAATTTGCTTTCAGAACTCTTTTGACTGTAAAAGGAAAAGCCAAACCCAGCCCCAAACTTCACTGTAACACGAAACAAAGACAAACAAGCCCGTTGCAAACCTCCTTGTCCCACGTGATTTTACACTGCAGCATCTTTGACCACAACGGGGGCACCGGTCCCTCCAGAGACACCACGCCCGTGTTGATGTTTGCTCCTGTTTGTTCTGTGCTGTTGCAAAGACAGATTTAACCTTGCCCGGATGCGTTTTCCAGCGCGCAGACACACACAAATGGTTTGTCATTTCCTAAATTACCGGCATCACCCTGTTGCTCGGTGACAGCCTCAGGTCGCCTGTCCCTGCGAGCAGGATGCAGAACAGACCCCAGGGCGTACACGTGGGCCAGCCTGGCCACTCCAGCAAATTCCCTGGCACTCGGCAGGCTGGCAGTGATCAAAGGCGTGTTTGGAGCTGGTGGGTCCTGCACTGTTCCTCCCATCCCTGCGTGGTTGCAGCCCTCCTCCTGAGCAGGGATGTCACCTGGAAGGTGGCTCTGCGGGCTCTGTGTTGGGCAATGACTGGGATAAACAGCTCCTGGGCATCCCCAGGGGTCTGGCACGGGGACGCCAGTGCTGCAGCTCTTTCCTCATCACCTGGGTGCCTGACAGTGCCACCCTGCCCGGCTGGTGAAAGCTGTGAATGGCTTTACCCTTTGCAAAGAAGGACTAATGTTAAGTAATGTTTAGTGAGTAAAAGTTTCACTGGAATAGCCACCATGGAGAGGAAAATTTACTTACTCTGAAGGTGGTGAGGTCCTGGAATAGGTTGCTCAGGGAAGTTGTGGATGTCTCATCCCTGGAAGTGTTGAAGGCCAGGCTGGATGGAGCTCTGAGCAACCTGGGCTAGTGAAAAGTGTCCCTGTCTATGGCAAGGGGATGGAACTGGAAGATCTTTAAGGTCCCTTCCAACCCAAACTATTCTATGATTCTATGAAGAATGGAGAAAATTCCCTCTTTTTCATAATGAAGTGGTAGCCAAAACAAGGCCCTTGGAGGTGCAAGTTTAGCCAGATTCTTTTAGCCATGCTTATTCCTGACTGCCCAGTGTTTGTGTCAGGTAAGAGGGACTGAACTGGTTTAAACCTTCACAACAGGGGACTTCACCCAGTGCTGTTTGGTGTCTGGTTGGGTAAAAGGGCAGAGAAATACATAAGATAAAATCCTCAGCTCTGGCTGGCCACGTGGTACAATTCCAAAATATTTTCCAAAGGCTCAAATCAGTCAGGAATGAAGAGAAGTAGGAAAAGCTGTTTACATCACTGCAAGAGGAGTATCAACAATTACATTATTGGAGAGGCAGGAAAAAAACCCCACTCTGCTCCTGTTACTTCTAATTTGCTAAGTTTTTGTAGACCTGTCATAAACAAAAGCATTTAGTACATATACAGTTCTTTTATTACTACTTTTAAGCCCAAAAAAGTAGCATTAACTACAATCTAAGGATGCAACCATTCCAAAGGAATGCACCTATGTCCACATTAAGCATCTCCTTCTGTCTCAATTACCAGGTTGTTTAAGCATGTGGTGTATTATCTAATTATGTTCTAGTGGTTGAAAGGAGAGAGAATGGCTTTATTTAGTAGTTGGTACTGCACAGGACCCAGCCCTGCCAAGGCAGCCACTGCTGTGGTTTGAGTGATGAGATGTTGATGATAATGGTATTTGCCAAAGTAAGATGACAATCTGAAAGAGAGAGCCCCCAAAATCCTGAAAGCAAGCTGGCTTTATCCCTGCTCTCCCAGAACAAGAATAATTCCCAGCTGGATGTAGTATCTGGCAGGTATTAATCTACTATTTCCAAACCTCTGAAATGAAATCTAGTGAGAAGGATCAACAATACAGATTTTCTATTATCTTCTTCCACTTGGAAACCCTGTCCCCTGCAACTCCAAGTCCTTGCATGGTGAGTGAGGATGGAGTGACATGTGCTGGGAATTGTTTATCCCGTTCTGCTTTGGGATTGTTGGCTGAGTCAGCATCCAAGGGAGCTCACAGCTCTTCATTGGTGACGTGGGTGAGCTGAGGGACTTTGACTGTACACACAGGAATTTGTACTAAAAGATACACAGAGTATTCACAGCAACTTCTTTTAGAGTGGCTCTCTCCTTATTCCTGGTGTCATCCTAAATCTGATGGGGGCAACTTCCTGCAAAACAAATCATGGCATTTACAGCAGTGTTTAGAGGCATCCTTTGTGGACTGATGCTCCTGAGCGAGTGCAGGCTTAATTGGAAGAGTAAAGTGCAAGTCTGCTCCTAAAAAATTACCTTTCATAGCAGGGGAGAACAGGGAGACTGAATTTGGTTTGCATGCACGTAGGTAATCTGTACTTCAAAAATGCTTAAATTAAGCATTGAGAAAACATCCTAAAAGATGTCAAGAAGCAGTAACAGTAGCAGGGGATACCAGTCAGACATTATATGATGTAATTTGAAGCCGTTGCACAAGGTATAAAATGAGAGATAGCACTTAAGCAGCCACAAGACTACGAGGAAATGATAATGCAGCCAGTTTTCCAAGCTTGCTGACTCCCTGACTATCAGTTTTACCCACACCTGGCACCAATTTAGTGCCTGTTGCTCGCTCACCCTGTCCCTTTTTGGGGGTGGAGGATCCTCCTACTATACTTTGGAGCTGTTTGCCAGAGCTCAGCACAGAGCAGGGAGTTAAATCAGTGCCCAAACTTACCTGCTGTTGATGCACTGCAGGTGGCACCATCCCAGACCCCAAGGACAGGAGCTCCTGGGGGTTTGCCTTTTGGTGAGGTGAGATCACAACTGACGTTTCTGAAATGTGGGTGTCCAGCTATGGAGTGCTGTGGGCTACATTACAGCCAGTGAGTTATTTAAACATTTATTCACTGAAAAGGAGGAGAGGAGGGATATCCCTGGTTTTGATTCTGTGGGTTATAGTTGGGGCTTTTTTTAAGTCTGAGCATAGACCTTTTCACCTGGCCCACCGAACATGAGCCTGTTGAATATTTGTATTTCTGAGAAACAAATTATTTGCTTTGCTGCTTCATCCTGCAGGTGAATTCCAGTATTTACCTTGCATTGCTGATGAAGCAGAATATTCATGGGACAAATTCAGACTGAAAGAGATTCAGACTGAAAGATTTGGATTAGAAATTGGGAAGGAATTGTTCCCTGGGAGGGTGGCCAGGCCCTGGCACAGGGTGCCCAGAGAAGCTGTGGCTGCCCCTGGATCCCTGGGAGTGTCCAAGGCCAGGCTGGACTGGGCTTGGAGCAACCTGGGCTGGTGGAAGGTGTCCCTGCCCATGGCAGGGGGTGGCACTGGGTGATCTTTAAGGTCCCTTTCAACCCAAACTGCTCTATGTTTCTGTGAATGTCTTCTTTGGAAAAGCATAATGCATTTATTTATAACTGATAGCTGGAAAGAATAAATCAAGCATATTTTTGAATTTCCAGAGCTTGGATAGTTATCCTATTGCAAAGTAGTGATTGTAGTAGGTTTCATTATCTGGATGAGGAGTCCTAAAAAAAAAAAAAAAAGAAAAAAAACCCCCAAAAAACCCAAAAGCCAAAAAAAAAACCTGCAGAAAACAAGTCTGACTTGAACATCTGGAGGAAAACAAATGAAAGGCCTCGCTGTATCGTGTGCCAGAAGCATTGCAATCCAGAAAGAGATGCAAATGACTAAGGCTGAGCAATCTACTTTCTGTAAGCAATCAGCGTGACAGACTTAACCCCTTTGCTTGTTTGCAGCCAATCCTGGAGCGTGTGTCGTGTGTCGCTGCTTACAGATGTGTTCGCTGTTTGCAGGCACTTTGTGAATAAACTTCTGCTCGTGGGTTAGTCATGTGCTGTTCGGTGTGACTGCTGCCTGAGTGGGGTTGGTTGCAGGGGGTGATTCACGGGACCTGCCTGGGAGCCGGGAGGAAGGCTGCTCTCAGCATCCCCAGGAATGTGGCCATGAATGCAAGTTGCAAGTTTGTGACGCTTTTCATCTCCCCGCAAACGGTCTCCTTTCCAAAGAAAACTTTGCCCCGAAAAGCGCTTTGTAGTCAGCAGCTTTTGGAGTGGGAATGGTAGAGGAAAACTTCTGTAAATCACATCCGTGCCTGAATGTCTCTAATAATCTGGTTTATATCAAGCAAAGTGGCCAGCCAAGGGCAGGAAGGTTGTGTGTGACAGTGGGTACAGCAAGATCCTGAGCCTCAGTCACAGGGGGATTCCCTGTGGGATCCATTGATTGTCCTGACTGGTGCTGAGTGGTCCTGGCATGGTGTGGAAGTTTGACCCTGGGCAAACCCAAACCAAAGCAACACGCGCAGAACTTCCCAGCACCAGCACAGGCCTCCCCCCCAAGCCCCCCACAAAAGGGGAGAAAAACGGCAAAAAAGCTGAAGGGAAGGAGAGAAAACCTGAAAGCTTCAGACCATGAGGGGAATAGATATATATATATTTATTTACAGAGGAGGAAAATGGAACTTAGTACTATATGCACACAACACGAATACGAGGCAAATACAGGGAAAGAGGGGTAATTCAAATGGTACTGTATAGGTACTATACATACACCCAAGGAAACAGATAAGGCACTGCATTACCCAAATAGTGAAGTGACCAGCCCCGAGCTGCAGCCCCTCTCCCCACCGCCTGCCCTACTTGAGACTGACCCAGCCACAGGAGAAGAGACTGCACCAAAGAGGCTGACCCAAGGAAGAGTGTCCCAAGACAGTGTGACCCAGCTCTTGCTCCCTCACCCTTATATCCCACATGATGTGAGATATTAGGGAATGCCTCTGGTTTGTCACTGTATGTCACTTGACTCGTTTCCCAGGAAGGCCTAAAAACCAACAAACCCAGCCAAAGCCTAAAATTTAAAACTACCACCCATGGTCTGGGTCTCCTGGGGGACCTCTGCCCTCAGGTTTGGTTGTGAGTGAGGGACAGAGGCTGGAGCACTGCTGGGCTTGCAGAACCACAGGGCTGGGTGGTTTTGGTGCATCTCTAAGAGCAGGGCAGATGTGGAAGGTTCTGGGTTGGATGGTGTCACGTCTGGTCACGGGACACGTGGTGCTTCAGCACGAGTGCACTGGTTGTCCATGTGGTGCTTCAGCTTGAGCTATCTTTTGGTTTGCAGCTGGGAGAAGGCCCCGTGTCCCCACGTTGTGTCCTCAGAAAAGACCCTCCATCCTCTACAAAACCCCAACCATGAGGTGAAATGAGAGACGTGGGGCTGTCCCAGCCTGGCAAAACAGCCCAGACCAAGTTACTGGTGAGTACAGAGCTGAAGATTTTGCTATTTGAGTGCAAAACAGGGACAAAAATGACCTTTTGCTTCCCTTCTCTCGGAGAACCCGAGGGGTGACCCTTTCTCCTGGCAGAAAGACCTCTGGCTTTGCGGGGCAGCAGTCGGGGAAGCTGTGGGGTGCAGGTCACCCGTGTGGCAGCTCTGCCTGTGCAAAGAGGGGGGAAATACGTGCAGGGCTGATTTCTCCAGCGTGGGGACCAGTTGATTTGTTGTTTTGGGTGCCAAAGGTGGCCCTTGGGCTGGAGCAGCACCGAGCAGCCACCCTGGCCAGGACCAGGTTCCCACCGCACAGTGCAAAGGCAGATGCAGTGCCAAGGCTCCTAGAGATGGGATTCCAGGATTCCCAAACCACTTACGAGTTTAATGGTCACTTCAAAAAAATATACTTCATATCCAATTCAAACTGTCTGTGTTTGAGGTGCCTTCCTTCCCTTGGCCTGATTTTCATTAAGAAAACATCATCAATTCTGCTTGAGGGTCTTTTTGAGGCAAAGGAAAAAGGGAAGGAGCAGCTGAGGAAGAGCCTTTCTGCTTCAGTTTTAAAACACGAAAAGGCAAGAAAAACAAAGCACATGGTGGGGGGTTTGTCCCAGCCCCCAGCAGCCCCCTTATCTTCCTTTTTTTCCTGCTGATTTCCTGCTCTGGATGCCTTGGCAGCTCGTAGGACAGTGTCTAAACTTTGCAAACGTGACGGAATTCAGATGGAACCCTGGACGTCGTCGCGTTTTCCAAGCTGGCCATAAATCACCGTTTGTTATGGTTACCCTCTCATGAGGCAGAGCATGTGCAAGGAGATAAGAGCCTGGAGGAAGGAGAGGCAGAGGGAATCTCAGGAGAAAAGAAACACTGGTAGGAAGGACCTCATAAGAGCTGTTTGGACAGTCTCAATTGAACCCAAGCGGCCACTGGGCAGCTGGAGTGAGTTCTCATTGTCACGGGGGCATCGCCCCACCTCATTTTAAGTGAGTTTTCTTTGGAGCTGGAAGGGAGCTGAGATTTTGTGTCCCTGACAGTGGGATTTTCCCGGTGAGGCAGTATTTTCCAGCCGCAGCAAGACGGTGATTCATCAGCCAGATCCCCCAGTGATATAAATAGACACAACCTCCACCAGGCTCAGTGGTCTTGCACTGACTTACATCAGCACAAGGGACTCGGGGTGGAAAGTTCCCATGGGTTTGTCCAGTCCTTATCCCAGCCACTGCCAGCCGGTGCCTTGCTGTGCATCAGTCCTGGCTGGAGTTAAGAAGATATAAAGAACTATTCCAAACAAACTGGAACACTCACTTTTTCTTAGTCAGTGGAAGGGATAGGTTAGTATTCTCTCAGGAAGCTTTCTCTGATATCCATCAGGGGTTTTTTAACTTGATTTGCTCTTGGTTTGACCTCATTTTTCATAGAATCGTAGACTGGTTTGGTTGAAAGGGACCTTAAAGGCCATCCAGTTCCATCTGGGATACCTTCAACTACCCCAGCTTGCTCCATGTCCCCTGCAACCTGGCCTTGGACACTTCCAGGGATGGAGCAGCCACAGCTTCTGTGGGCAACCTGTGCCAGGGCCTGCCCACCCTCACAGGGAAGAATTTTTTCCTGATATCCAGCCTAACCCTACTCTCAGTTTGAAGCCATTCCCCCTTGGACTGTCACTCCTTTCTCCTGTAAATTTTTCTTGATTGCTGGTGATGTTTGGATGTTTGGGGTGCAGGATGCTCTGCTGCTCCTCCACAACAAAACTGGGAACGCAGGGGGATCCCCTGGAGAGTTGCTAAAGCCTGGATTTTAGCAGTGGATTTAATGCTTTTAAATATTAATGATTTTAACTGGGGAGGCAGCTGCTTGGCTGGTGGGAGGTTAACCTGAGGAACAGCCCTAGAGGAGGAGGTAATTATGTTTATTCCTTGGCTGCATTGTGTGGAACGCAGATGAGGGTTAAGTGGCTGTAATTACCAGTTCAACTTGTCATTCCTATTTTACAACAACAGGAGCAAGGTCAGCCAAACCTGGACCTGTTGCCTCAGCTGTCCTTGGGTTTCCAAGCATCTTCCACCCTGCCTCTTGCCCAGCATATTTCATAAGAATAACATCCAACCACTGGGTTAATGCCCTTCAGAGGTGTTTTTATTTCCCCTGGTGTGCTGTTATTTGCTCCGTTATGGTGCCACACCATGGATTGGTTAGAAATGTTTGTTATTTTCAGGCACGTTCAGTGAGGCATTTTTTGCCTCTGTGTTATACTTAGGCCTCTCAGGAAAGGAGAGATACCTATAATTTGGTTGAACTTGCCTCTTCCTTGTGAATGATGGCTTCAGTAACCTCTCTGACTTCCAGAAATAAAATACAGTGAGATCTGTTCTCTTTGAGTTTGGAGACATTAAA